>NIVC01000175.1:810000-837028 GCA_002269645.1 Macrostomum lignano | reverse complement strand
CCACATAATAAATATCGTAGTTATAAAAAGTCATGTAATTGCAAATCTAATATACTAAAAATGAAATGCTTGTTGCTTGCTTGTAATTGATTCTTGTCCTAAATCTTAAGATCTCATAACCGAGATTGAAATTTCAAAAAGTGTCAAGATCTTGGCATTCTTTCGTTTTACGATCCCCATTCTTAGGCACTTTCGTTATACGATCCCCGTGTAAAATACGCAGTCAAAGAATAGAAATCAGACGAAACGTTATCCATGAGTCAAAGGCACTGCATTAAGGCAGTTTCAATTGATGTCTATTTGAAGTGGAGTTCAACCAAAAAGAGGCAAACAAAGCCTCGAAAATATTCATGGCAAGAGGGATGTCTCTATATTCACTTTGGTTATATTATACAATCATTTAAATGGAGGAAATGTATGCAAAGGGATCGGATAACAAAACTTGGGCTTTTCATCAAATTCCCCCAAGTCGAAAATTTGTTTGCAGGGGATTGTATATCAAAAATGAAATCAAGGTATCGCACTTTTAGGTGAAATAAAGATAGTTCATACTATCTAATAATTCCATGCTTGACCCCCCCTGTACTTTCGTTTTACAATCCCCTTACAGTAGGCCTATAGACAAACATTTTTTACGTTGTTGGGGATCATATAACAAAAGTGAGGGTGGTTTAAAAAAAGAGAAGGGAGGAACGCCAGAAAAAAATCATGGTTTACTTTTGTGGAATCTACATCAGGTAGCCTAGACAAGGGGTTAATAAATAAGGTACAATCCCTTGCAAACAATTTTTCAACTTGGGGGGATTGTATTAAGCCTACAAAATTGATGAAAAGCCCAAGTTTTGTTATCTGATCCCTTTCCATACATTTCCTCCATTTGAATGATCATATAACAAAAGTGAATATAGATATGTCCCTACTCTTGCCAAGAATTGTGGCTTACAATTGAATAGGGTAGGCCCTAATTGAACTTCAAATATACTCTATTGATATGCAAACAAGACTCGTATCTTTTACATAGGGGATCATATAATGAAAGTGCCATGTTCTATAGAAAAAATATAAGGGGATTGTAAACAAAAGAATGCCAAGATCTTGACAATCAAGATTAAGACCTTGTCTGACCTTAAATTTTAATAGGAATATTATTTTGTCTTGATTGCATTGGCCAGCCTAGCTAGCCTTAGCTAAGCCTAGCTAGAGATTCAGTTAGGAATCCTTATGATGTCAAGGCTTATAGGGAATTGCTATAATGCTGTAGTGCTATAATGATTGTTACATGCCTTTTGGCTCTCTATGAAAATTCCACCATTATGCCACCAAGTTGTTACAGTGGTAATTCCTATACACTGAGAATCTCATCACTGAGACACCAAAGTTGTCCTAGAGTTTACTTCTGTCCTCCAATTATCCTACTAATTGCCACCAAAGTTATAACAGGGGTTATTTTTAGAGGTCGGATGGGATCCCGATCCTGAAATCTCGGGATCCCGAAAAAATTGAATTCCCACGGGACCAGAATCCCAACCCTAAAAAACTCGGGATTCAGGAACAGGTCTTTTGATTAAAAATTTATAGAATTAGTGATTACTTGAAGGTATTTTGATTTAACTTGTACTTGTTACATACATGCGCAACAGTCGGCCGAGTCGGCCGATCCGGCCGACTGATTTGGTGACCAACCAAGGAAGTCGCAAAAATGCCCACCCGAAAAAATACCTAAGTAGTAGTACTAAGTAGCTGACGAGGCATTTTTGGTTAATAAGACAGTCATAGTTACTCCTGCCGTTTACCCAAAGTTGCGTTAATTTTGCTTTAGGGTTTTTTTTACATGTAAGTCGCATTTCTGGCCAAAAACTATGTCGCATTTTTGTTAAAACTAAGTCGCACGGCCGACCGAATTTTGGAGGTTGCGCATGTATGACTTGTTATATTATTTACTTTGTCTTTGTTGGTTACAAAACTTCATATCAATTTCGTTGTGTTTTACTTCTTGATCTTGACAATTTTTCTCAATTTTGTTTAACTTTACATGGACAAAACGCTAAAAGACCTGATCCCAATTCTCGAATCCCGATCCCGATCCTGAGAAAAAAATTATTCCCAATCCCGATCCCACCCGAAGATTTCAGTCCCGTCCGACCTCTAATTATTTCTTCTTATTAATCTTACTGGTTATTACTTGCCTTTTACTAGTACTGCATGTACTTCTATTAGTAGCATATGTACTTTTATTGGTAGTGTATGTACTTTTATTGGTAGCATATGTACTTTTGTTGTACTTTCTGGCCTGAGCAGTCTTTAGGCACTGTCTATCCTATCCCTATATTCTAAATATATTATTCTCAGTCCTGGCCGTTCCAGGATCAGAGGGTCATAGTGTACTTTGCTGGGTTTTCCTGCCCTGAGGTGGGTTTTTCAGACTCTGAGTCTGGACTTCTCTACCCTATAGTAGGATTCCTGCCTTCTAAAGGCAATTTCTCATATTCTAGATCTAGATTTCTTGTTCTTCTGAGAATGGTTTGGACTCTCCCAATTTTAGGGCTTCTTAATAACTAAGTCAGTAAGTATTGAACAAGGCTTCAATTTCAATACTAGAGCAATTTTAAGCTTGAAGCAAGCAGCAGACGAGTTGGTTTCCTTCTGATTCTGCTCATGTATTTATACTCCTTTTTCAGTTTGGTTTTAAACGAATAAAATTTCATAACATTCATAATATTTACAATATTACCAATATTACACTCATTAAAACAAAAATTAGCCTAGTTTCAAATACAATACTTCTAAGAAAACAAGCGGGGCTAAATAAGGCCTATCTCATGACTCTTGACAAGAATTATTAAGATGTCAATACTTTAGGGTTAGGCTAAGGTTAGTGTTTGGGCTAAAAGGCTAGGGTTAGAAGGTTGACAGATTTTTTTAAGATTTCAAGGCTTATGGGGGCATTGCTAAGTTGTCAAGGGGGGGGGGGTTTATATGTTAAGGCTTGTGGGAGAACTGCTGATATGTCAAGGCTTACAAGGGACCCATTATGCAGATGGTAAGGTGTACGCCAGAAAGAAAAGTCTAATTGTTATAATAGCTCGTATATATGAACTTGTAATTTTAGCTTTAAAATATATTGATTGTCACCCTTTGATTGTCATCCTTCGACTATCGTCTTTCTGACTATTGCCTTTTGCTTTTTGATCTGCTATCTTTTTGACTTATAATCAAAGTACATATGCAGTTTATATTAAAATGTGCATATGGGATAAATTGTTTTAGTTAGATAGGTCTAATGAGGTTGTCATTATTTTGGTAGATATATTTGGTAGACTATTCCAATTGGTTTCAACCCACTTTGACAAGGTATTTTTGGCAAAAGTCAATAACCCAAAATATTTTTTGCAATGACCATTTTGTATAAACCTGGCTATTTTGGCAAACAATTTATTAAAATTGATTTAAGCTTTGTCAAAGAGTTTTTGTTATTTTAGAAAAAAAGTCAAAATGAAAAAAGACAAACTTTATGAAAATTATTTTTATTGTTATGTATTTTTATTTTATGGCAATCTTAATATTTTAATAATAAAATATTGTTTTATTAGGTGCCATTTTATTATAGTCACATTTCAAAGTATGATTCAAGAACTAGAACTGAACAACCTTAATCTAAATAAGCTATCTTTTACTTTTATCATTATTGTATTATTCAAATTTGGACTAGTCTCAAGTATGCAACTAATAACTAGTAACTAGCTATACTTTAGATTTAGATTATATTGAATGCATACCAGAGAATATACTAGAACTAGAACTAAAAATATATATTGCACTCCAAATACAATGTATACTAGAAAGTTCTAGCATGAATGACATCTTCTAGAGTGTGAATAGTTGCTTGTTTCATCTATAGACTGTTTTGCCACAGATTTAATCTTTAATTAATCACTAAATTTACTTAGGCCTTAAGTTAATTTGGTCATACATTAGTTTAGCCCCTATTTATTACCAAGGCTATAAATATTAATGAAATATGTATTATGACTATTTCTTAGTAAAATACTATGAGTACATTAGATTATTGCTTTTATATTATGTAGTCACATGATAAAAAAATAATGGCTACATCCTTTTTAGAAAAAATGATTGTTAAGAATATATGCTAAGCTATCTAAAGTATTAATGTCTATTTGTTTCATATTATAAGTAAATATATATGTAAAATATTACTTTCAATCTGTAGTAAATACTTTGTTTTAAAATGCATAATTTTGAAACAGTGAAATAATAGCTAAACATACTATAATGTAGTAGGGCATAATATTGGAATAGGTTATAAATATGCTTTTACACTACTGTCAGTAGTTTCAGTCAGGAAAAGTAATTATAGTGAAATAAAAAATTCAAATTTTGGGCTTCTTCATAATTACTAAGCAGTTGGAGTTCTGGGAAGAGAAACTTGCATGTATGTTATGGTTTTAGACAATTCAGCATAGGATATAGAAGGTAAGACTGGTGATATGAGCAAGGATACATAGAACTATTAAAGGTAGTCAATGCTATAACAATGCACTACAAGGAGTCTTTGCCTAAATAACATTGTACAACTGAGGGTTAATTATTGTATTAACTATTGCATGCTTAATTATTTTCTTTCTTTTCCAATTTTTGGAGTAAATAAATTCATTGGTGTTCTGACTCAATTCATTAATCACTAACATAGGATTTGAGAATATCAGGAGCCTGGTGGCAACACTCTACCAAAACTCAACCTGGTTATATCCACTAAGCCATAATAAACCAATAGCCAAACCTGCAAGGTCACACTAGTCCAATGTATACTACTGATTTTAAGTAAGATACTAGATAAAAAGCATAGTAGATAAGTACCTCTTAAGTACAATAATAAGAAGGCCATGACTCTCTTATCTAGTAATAACTTATTCCAGATAGCTAAATACCTAGATAATCTAAGATACATTTACTAGAAGAATTTATTAAGAAATATATATGAGAATTTCTAGGTTAATAAAAGAATGAACTCTGTAGTATATAACACTATTTAAGAATGTACTTAGACTTCTCATTAGATTTATGTTTGAAATTTATTTAGTCATATGATAGAAAGAACAGCTATATCATAAAAATGGATCATTAAGTATATATGCTAGGCTATTCAAAATTAGTGTACAAAGTCTTTTAATCTTAGTTTTGTTTTGTATTTTAACTTTTTATTTATTCATGTTATTTCTATATAAATTGTGATGAGTATAATCACCATAAAAATTATGTAATTGTTTGTTTATCTTTTATATATTGCTCACCTACTATAAGTAGTGTGCCTGCAATTTGCAATGGCTTGATATTACTATTTATACAAGAATTTAGTTTATTTCATTGTTATTTTTTTCAATAAACTTTTCATGTTTTTTGCACATTGTGCATTATACTATGTTTATTTGTTGCATTAGAGTAATCATTTTCTATGTATAAAGTTATTTGCATAGGTTTATAACAGTAATAGCAATAATACAAATATTTAATTTTTGGTGTATTTGTTAGAATAAAAAGAAAGAAGCAAAAAGTATTTTTCTAAACATTTACCAACTATGAGATTATTCATGCTGCTAAAATATGTATAAATTTGTTGTTTCAACTGTACAATTGTTAAATATTTTTGAAGAAGTGTAATATCTTTGATATGCACTGTACCAAACAGATTTCTGCATTGTATTCCCGATTCATAGCTGCAGTCCCAGTTTATTCTAGGAATATATCACACAGCACATCGACTAGTTCTGCATTGATCTCCTGGAAACACCACGCATCGAATGGTTTTGACTCCACCAGGAAGCTCCATCTTGGCTGCTGATAAAAATAACACAAACGGCCGCACAGTCGAAGCACAAACGCAGTTGCAAAGTTGACTTGAATCGAGTCATCCGAGAAATAGAATACTCGATAGGTTTCGTTGCAACAAGTTGTCCATCTAGTGAGATAGTCGATTGTTTCGTTGCCTTGGCCATTGTTCTGGCTCACCCAGCTAAGTTGCTCGCCAAGCTGATTTGTCGATGAGACGTCTTGAAACTCTTCGATAATGTCGCGTAGCATTGGTTCGTAGAATTTGTTGATCGTCTCTAAATTAGCGGAGCTCTCGGTGTGAATGCGTCGGCTTGACTGCCAGGTTTAGAAAGTGGGCCTGTCCGGTTTCTCTATGGTACAGACAGCTGGTGGCATCGTTGTAGAGAGCGCAGTTGTAACCAGTTGACAACTGATAATAGAAGCCAACTGTGGAGGTCTTGTCGCGCCACCAAGTTAGCCAGCCAGCTTGAAAGTCTGTAGCACGCTTTTTCCAAGCTGGTCTATTACGAAAATACTGCAGTAGATTGGTTGTACGCCGCAGTTTTAAATCGACAACTGTGAGGCTCCGTGGTACACCGTTCAAGTTTGAAGGATGAAAAGCTTTCTGATGCTTTTCGTTTTGCTCCGGTTTTTCCTGGCTTGTCGCCTGTTTAGGCTTGCCAAACAAGTTAGTGAGGCTTTTCGACATTGTACTAATGCTTGAACTATTGCCTAGATTTGCGCATGTAGTTGCTGATTTTTCGTCTTGCATTAACTGATGTTCGTACTGTTTTCCGTAGCGACAGAACTCGTGCTGCAGAATATCGTCGAGTTCCGGTCTCTCCTCTTGATCTAGTTGCAGCAGTCGGGCTATCAGATGCTTAAGATGATCGTCAGTGTGATACTTTGTAAATTGGTAGCTACCGGACACAATGTTTCTATATATTTCCAAGAGTTCTTCCGCTTGGAAAGGCGGTACTCCGCCAAACAACGCGTATAGTACAACTCCGCATGACCATATGTCTGACTTAACTGTGTGACCCTGTCTCAGCAGAACTTCGGGACTTAAGTAATTCGGCGTACCACACGATAGGTGTCGTTCCAAATAGCTTCTTGTAATTGTGCAGGACAATCCAAAATCAGTTATCTTTACTACGTCGTTTGCGTCGACAAGGATATTGCTGAGCTTCAAATCTCTGTGCAGAATTCGGCACCCGTGAATGTACTTTAGACCAGCAATTAGTTGGCAAAAGTAGTAAGCCGCCACATCGACTGGCAGAGTAGTAAAGCGGATAATGATGTCTGCCAGCGACTTCTTATTACAATATTCGAGAACAAAATAGATACTGTCGTTGCTCGAGAATGTCAGAAAAAGTTCGACGACATTTTGGTGTGCCAGCTGGCTGTGCAGCGCGATCTCGTATCTGAGGTACGGCTCCTTGGCCGCTTCTTTAACCATCTGTTGGCTGATTTTCTTCAGAGCTACTACTCGCTCAACGGGTGCTGTTGAGGATCGCTCCACCGCCTTGTAGCAGGTGCCGAAACCGCCTTTGCCAAGGCACGGACCCAAGCTATAGACTGTATCGCCTCGAATAACTTGTGTCATTCTGGTCTCGAACTATTGTTCTTCATTGCCTTCGTTAGAGAAATTCTCAGTTTTCATTTTTACATGTAAATTATATGCCAAATGAAAGTACTCTTCTAGCGTCAGATTCGTCCTAAAGCTAGCCAACTGTTCCCACTTATATGACTACTTCTCTCTTGCGTCCAGTGTATGCTTCGTCCAATGGCTCGATCCGTCTTGCATTATTGGTCAGCAGTATTCTAACCGCATGTACGGGGGTGAGGAAAATTAGTATTGAAAATTAAGCACCTCTTCCCTTCAGGTCCTGCTGTCAAGAGTGGGAAACTGTAGGAAACGTAAAGGCGCCTTGCTATTGCAACTTGGAAAAGTACGATTGTTGATTGCCTACTTATTGCAATGCTGTATATTAATTGCATTGCCCAGACTGACTGCTTCTTCGCCAGCTAATATGCAAGCGTTCCATTTGTAACCAACAACCAACACCGGCCTTTAGACTAGAAAGCTCTTATATTTAGTGTCCCATTCCGAATAGTATTATTTTTGTGCGGTTTTAGTTTTTTTTTTCACTATTGCTTCTTATAGTCAAGATAATGTCATGGATCAAAATGGAACCCCTCCCCCCAGACGTGCAGTTTTAGTCCTTTAAGAAACTTTTTTACTTTCTTAGTACCCTTCTAAGGAAGTAAAAAATTACGAACAAATTCTGACACACTTCTTACAAAATGAATGTACAACACGAAATTTCTTATAAAAATGCATTTTTAATCATTTATCCAAGTTGCATAGCAAGGGATGACCATCTGCCCTCCCTTCCTAGGGTCTTTTTGAGGGCCGTGGAGATGGTGGGGTGGGCACCCCCATTGAGGCAGTGACCTGTGGTCACCCGGGGGCAGCTGCCCCCCCCTGCCCCCCCTGCGCCGCCACTGAGGGGGGAGGTGATTTTTCTCCGAATTCTCAAAGCCTCATATTCCATACCTCGTCCGTTCGTGCATTTTTAATTGAAGAAAATTCTGCATTGCCTCACGCAAACGTGTATGCGCCGTTGTTCAAGATTTCAAATCGAACAGAAGTCATTGGAGTCAAAATTGTATTCGACAAAAACTTAAAGCTTCATACGCTGATTCCAGACGGGATTTTTTGTGCGGAAAAAGCCAAGAAGAATTCCAGTAATGCATTAGCTAGAAGTGAAGATGTATTTTTCTAGAGGCTTAAATTTTCGCCCGCTAGCTGAATTCCAAAAAAACCTTTTTGCCCTATGGCTTGGGCTTACAAATCTTCAATCTTCAATTTGTAAGTCAGTTGAACATTTTATAGCTGCTTTTATAGCTAGATGTTAATCCTTAACTTCCATATGGGATCCTATAAAATACTAAATTGTACCTAATAGCTTCGTTTTGCTTCTGTATTCACGCTTTTATAATTTAACTGTATAGTTACTCATTAAATCATTTTAAATCTATGGTTGACACTCACACCCCATGCCCATATACATCGATGCAGCTCACACAGATACTATAACCCTAGATAGTTCGCTCTTGTTTAGATTTTTGCAACTACTCTTTGGTTAGTAGCGTGAACGAACATGGGTGCGTCGTCAAACAGCAGTGCCTTGCGTCAAAATTCATTTTTGGAGCAACTATAGCACTTTTTCTTGTCATGCGCACGCTGACGCACACCCAATGAGTAGACACTCTTTTGAGCCATAGACTATAACACAAAAAATGGCTTTACTCAATGCAGAGTGAAATATCTAGTGTTTTATTATCTGTGGCAGCTCAGGCGCTTGTATAACTCTGCCACATAGTCTATGATATAATCACAATATTACCCAGGCTTTAAAAGCGATAATGAGGAAATCCCTAAAATATTATAGGTTTTTTCGTTTGATTTCATAAAATTGTCATTTGATTTCGTCCATAGAAGTTGGCAGCGCGGCCATAGAGTCTATGGCAATAAAGTGCACTGTTTTCCGATTGAATTCATAACTTTGCTACTTCATTTCGACTTGGCGTGCGGAGTGGCTCAAACACTGCCAGAGGGGGCTGGGATATCAGTGGGTGAATATCTATGGCCAAACCTCTCATAGAAATGAAAAGCCTATATGAACGTGTCCTCTTCTTGGGCAACAGTCACCTTCCTTGTGTGCCTAAAAATGGCTGCATACGCGTCCATTGGAAACGACAGAAGGCATCTTGTCATTGAAGCAATGAACAGGGGTGAGAAAGTGACGGACATAGCACGATGGCTCAACATCAACAAACAGACAGTGTACTCCATAGTGAAGTGTACTCCATTTCTTAACGCCGCGGAGCAGGCACACAGTTGTCTCAAGGCTTCGCTTAAACGCCAGCTAGCAACACCTGAGCTTCAACAGGAACTTAGCAATCCGCCTGATGGCATCAACCTAACGCAGTGGAGACTCATGGTGCTTTTCCGCTGCGGCTACGTTGCACTAGAGGAAATTTCCGCCTCGAAGTGCCTTGCCTAGGAACGACATGTGATGCGGTTTCTGCCCCTGTGCATCAATGAGCAGCAGATAATGTGAAATTTGTAGCTTGTTGCTGCGAACGAGCATTAACTTTGGCGGACATAACTGATTTCACTGTTGAACTGCCTACTTCCTCATGTGACTTAAATACACAGCTTTCTGTTTTTAACAGTTCTTTCTGTACTGGACAAGCGCATCGACTTTTCTGTTGCCTTTCTACTGGGTATGTCGAAATGAAGTGGCAAAGTTATGAATTCAATCGGAAAACAGTGCACTTTATTGCCATAGACTCTATGGCCGCGCTGCCAACTTCTATGGACGAAATCAAATGGCTATTTTATGAAATCAAACGAAAAATCCTATATTATACTATTAACAAACGTATTTATTTGCTCTTCGTAGAGTGAGATAGATATGTAGCATCTTATTGCTGGTTTGCTTAAAATTGTACTTTCTGTCTGTGGGTCACGCTTACATAGGGCTTTCGTATTGCGTCTTCAATTATATTTTTTGACAGAGAAGTGAGCGAGTAGCCTTTAGTTAAGAAGTAATTTTCTTTTTCCAGTTAAACCTTTCCCCGGCCTGTTAATTCTGTCAGCCCTCTCTGTTGACCCTGGAGGCCTAATCCTTAGAAAATTAGCTCGCGAAAGTTTCCTGTCTAATTATTCACGCTAGTATGTTTTATTAGTTTCACTCCCTAGCTAGCATGCAGATCTTAGTTAATATAGAATATAGAATATATTTATGAGGTCATAAATTCGGCATAAGTACATCCTAGACTTTTGTGACCATTCAATGCGTTTTAGTAAGTAGCAGTCACTGTAGTTCAATTCTCAAGCAGTCATTACTTTTTGTATTGTACATGTATTTTCAAGTCTTTTCTTGTCTTTTCAAGGATTCCCAAAATCGTGTGAATTCAGAGAGGGGGTGCGTTAAGCATTATTATTGTATGGTTGAAGTTTGGAGTGCTGGAAAAGCAAATGATTAATTGTTGGTTCCTAATCCCTCACCGAATGCATGCCCGCGCCCTTATAGCACTAGCAGCAATTGGCTGCACTCTTGTACCCTTCAGTAGTTGCTTAAGCAATCGACCACTAGTAGCCTACTTTCAACAATCAACCAAAAATCATTCAGACCGAGAAATTTAATGTTTCTTTTTTTCCCATATTTAACTAACCGACTCAAATTTTGTGTTTAAAGAAATTCTCCCAATGCTTAATAATGTTTGTTAATCTCATAGGCACACAAGGTCTGTCCAGGGTTTGTGTATATTGGGATTAGGCTAAAGTACTCAGAACGATTGGTCGGGTTTGAGAGAAGTAAGTAAATACACTGAGATTATTGGGGAGTACAGAACCAATATAAAAACACTGCATGCTGCATGCACCTAAACTGTGTTTGCTTACCTTCGTTATAGGGGGCTTCAATTCCGTTTATCGATTCGTTCTAATCTTTATAGCTTACAGTCTCATTTTTATAATTGCATGGTTAACAGACGCTTCCATGCCAGCGTGAGACATTTTTTGATCAATTTTTTGTCACAGTTTCATTCATCAATTCAGATTATGAATTTTGAAGTGAAATTTTAAGCCTCAAAATCGCACTGCAATCTGCATCCTGGGTCCAAATTCAGGATGACAAAAAATATTGTTGTACCTGTGGTTGTCCTGCTGTACAGCGCAGTGACTTGGGCTCCGTCCTCTCACTCAGAAGCCTTCTTAACTCTTAGTAGCGTAGGTAGTGCTGCCACCAGTTCCTTCAGGTCTCGGCCTTCGATGAGGTGAGCTTCCCGTCGGAACGAAATAACGAAGTCAACGAACACAGCACAGCGTGCAGATTTGTAGATTAATGAACAAGGCGTCCTGATCAGCAGATCCCCGCCGGGCTCAGGGGTGGCTGTGAAGGCAGTGTTAACCTCCCTTAGGCTTGGGCTTTAGTGGGGTCTCAGTCAGACCAGTACAAACGGATTCAGTACGCAAAGGGCACTTAGTTAGACACTGACGCACACGGGATCTTAGTGAATTCTCCGCAGATAAGAAGCCATTCCTTGACGGAAACAAGGGAGAGGGTCCTATTTATAACCGGGAAACACCCACGCACAAGACCTCGTGACCTCGTTCTATTTTTAGAACTGACGTCACTTGAGAGTCTTGGGCAAGGTACAAGCGTGCGGAAGACCTCGTGACTCGTTCTATTTTTAGAACTGACGTCACTTGAGGGTCTCCCGGCAGAGTGCACATGGCTGTGACTCAGTTGCTATTTTTAGCAACATGAGTCACTCCTCTCCTTAGAGAAGGGAGGGGGCCGAAAGCATGTGACTCTCCCGGTAAACAGGGCCAACAAGTGCAGTAAACATGTTTACTGTACTTTAGGACTCAAAGAACAGAGGATATGTCATGTGACTCGCTCACATGACAGGGGAAACAAAGACCGGGCGAAACAGAGACAGCCCACAGCAGAGAAGCTGAGGGCTGAGAAACAAGGGGCAAAACAGGCAAAACGAGGGAAGGGAGCAGCAACAGACAGACAAAAAGGAGGGAGGCGGGAAGCTGACCAGCGGCAGACAGCAACCCAGGGCGAGGGCGAGGGCAAGGGCGACTGCTGACAAAGTGCGACGCCTAAAACCAACTAGCGGATCACTACAATATTAATATTGATTGCACAAACAGACCCAAGCCGAGATTCCAATTCAGCTTCAAATTAATGTGACTGCACTTGTACGGGGGGGGGGGTTCACAAACTCGAAATTACACAACTTCGAAAACTCTAGCAAGGGACTTTATAAGGCAGAAATTTCGACCTTATGAAAGTGGATTCATAAGATTCATTGGACCTATTTGAATTTTCTACGTTGCGAGATTTCAACCCTGTGAAAGCACCTCACTTGGAAACGCTATGACGTTAAAAAACATCGATTCGAAATGACTTATGACACAATCTATCTGTTTTTTTATTTAGATAGATAGACTACAATTCCCCAAGCTACGTGCTACGCGTACTATTACTGTCGCTTTCACCCTAAGCTGACGAGAAACTTGATCGGTATCTATTCTCTCCTCGATGATAGTAAAACTGTGCCTATTTTGTGACCATATGGCCGATGCGTTCGACTCCTAGCTTAGCAGCCGTCTCTCAGCCTTTTTTCTTGTCTAATAATATTCCCTTCGGCTCTTTTAGTACATTTTCTCGCTACTCGCTGGTGTCCTCCAGCCCCCCCCCCTAGCTCGTGTCTTCCGAACAGATTAGAGTCCCTGGGGAATCTGTGCCTCTCTCCTCGCCCTCGCCTTGGTTGTCTAGTCGTGGAATTTTCTGTCTTTAACAGATGGCTATGCAAAGACACAGATGCTTAAATTCTAGAGCACATGTTTCTGTATTAATGCAAATGCCGACTGTTTTGTGTTGTAAATTTGTAATGTGACGGTTCTCCCAGAAAGGGATAGTTAATGTCAAATTATTGTTTCATTACGAGTATTTTACGGGCACAAAGTTAAATAGTTAGGTAGGACTATGTGCCTTAACGCACTTTTAACCGACATTGTCGCACAACCGACTAGAGGCATTACTGCCCATTCCGCCTCTGAGCAGGCACACAAGCGCGCGGATACTTCCGCAGTCATACGCAGGGGCCCTAACTTAATTTATCGTTAGGCATGTACACTTCACTGTGCCTTGAGGGTTGGCCCTTAAGGCCGTTATTTGCACGAGCAGAGCCAAACCAAGATTCCAATTTCGACCCCAAATCAATCGACTTCACTTGGAATCGAGCCTAGGCCGCTGGTACGTAGAAACTCTTTAAGACCACGAGGCTACGGTACCACATGGCCAACTGTTAGTTGGGTCATTGCCAGCCAAGTAAAAAAACATTTCATTATTTAACTCAGTAGATTGACGAATGAATGATGGAAATTTTGAATAGAGTTGCTACCATTTGCTTTTTTTGCAGTTATTTTGATGTACGTACTTTTATTTTCAAGATGAGCCAATTAGCCAGGCGGTCCCCGCCAAAATTCTAGAAGCTAAACAGAGCAACCGGTCTGCTTGCATTCATATTTAATAAGATTTTGGTGGCAAAAAGCTTTCCCATCACGCAATCTAATATTCTGTTACTCACCGAAGTGTCTTGAGCAGATACAGATGGTAGATGCATGTTTCAAGGATGCAGTTCTTAGGTATCCAATCTATCATTCTTGGCGGAGAATTTTCCAGTCAAAGGGAGGTGCTGATGGGATAATTTAATTTTCCTATACGCTGAGCTGAGCTGGTCTGTCACACCCTTGAATGCTTCGTAAATTTTTTGGTCTGGCTTGTAAAGTAAAACATTTTCGGGCAAGCTCGTGTGTTCGTTAACGGTTCTTTGTGCTGTGAGCGCGGGTCTTTTCTGATGTAGGCATCTAGCTTCTTAATGAGAAGCATGGGACTGTATGCATCCTGGCACTCTTTGTCACACAACCGGCGAGAGGTATTCTATTATTCTCCATTCCTCCGGCTCCCCTGAGCAGGCATACAAGCGCGCGGATACGTACGCAGTCATACGCACAGGCACACAGGAGTGTACTGCAGCGGCCCTGGCTTTATTTATCGTTAGGCATGTACACTTCACTGTGCGTCGGGGGGCTGGCCGTCAAGGGCGTTAATTGCATAATTGCACGAGCAGAGCCAAGCCGAGATTCCAATTTGGCCCCAAACTAATATGTGCACTTGGAATCGAGCCTGGGCCGCTAGCACATAAGAGCACCGCACTAGACCGACCCTATGTAGCTCGTAGGATCAAGCATTTAAGTGCATTTTAGTTTGTGCTATTTATTGAGCATATTTATCCAGAAAGTGGTCCAGCTTTCCAGTGTTAAGACCTAGGTGTTTTATAGCAATTCTTGACTCACTGACGTTTGCATATATGTAATTTAGTGAGTCTTTTGTACTTCTATACCATCCTTCGTTTGGTGCTGTCCTTCCACGATCTAGTTTAGCGCCATTGCTTAATTCAGTTTGACGCCATTTATCACGATAGTTTGACGCCATTCATCACGATAGTTTGGCGCCATTCATCACGATAGTTTGGCGCCATTCATCACGATAGTTTGGCGTAATTGCTCATATCAGTTTAGCGTCATTCATCACTATACAGTTTGGCGCCATTCGTTACGATAGTTTGGCGCCATTAATCACTAGTTTGGCGCCATTCATCACTATAGTTTAGCGCCATTCATCACTATAGTTTGGCGCCATTAATCACTATAGTTTGGCGCCATTCATCACTATAGTTTAGCGCCATTAATCACTATAGTTTGGCGCCATTCCTTAATTTTGCCGCCAATTATAACGTTGTTTCGAATATATTTTATATGCTATACTACTATTATTGAACTACTTTTACAACTAGCAAAATTATGTAGGAGTTTAGCTAGTACATACATATATTGTCTCACAAGCTAAGTCTTTTAAACTAACCTTTACCATAAAACCGATATGTATCGAAAATATTGTTAAAATTCCAGGAAGCCGACGCTGATCCGCCGCCGACGGTGTTCGCCTCGCCGCCACCAGACGGTTTGCTGTGCAGAATCTGCGGCAACGTGTTTAGAAATCCATTTACAGCCTCTTGCGGTGACAGCTTCTGTCACCGGTGTATTGCGGATGAGACTGGTTGGTGAACGCTTTTTGCTGTAGTCATTTCTTAGAGAATATTCCAATCACTTTGTACTTTGATAAATATCTCTTTGATATCTCTTTAAAAAACTCCCCAATTACCACTTTGAAAATCTCCCTAATTACCACTGAATAATCGCCCCAATGCCCAATTACCACTTTAAAAAACTCCCCAATTACCATTGAAAATCGCCCTAATTACCGCTTTAAAAATCGCCCCCATTACCATTGAAAAATCGCCCCAATACCATTGAAAAATCGCCCCAATAGCATTGAAAAATCGGCCCAATTATCATTGAAAAATCGGCCCAATTACCATTGATAAATCGGCCCAATTACCATTGAAAAATCGGCCCAATTACCATTGAAAAATCGGCCCAATTACCATTAAAAAATCGGCCCAATTGCCATTAAAAAATCGACCCAATTACCATTGAAAAATCGGCCCAATTACCATTGATAAATCGGCCCAATTACCATTGAAAAATCGGCCCAATTACCATTGAAAAATCGGCCCAATTGCCATTGAAAAATCGGCCCAATTACCATTGAAAAATCGGCCCAATTACCATTGAAAAATCGGCCCAATTACCATTGAAAAATCGGCCCAATTGCCATTGAAAAATCGGCCCAATTACCATTGATAAATCGGCCCAATTGCCATTGAAAAATCGGCCCAATTACCATTGATAAATCGGCCCAATTGCCATTGAAAAATCGGCCCAATTACCATTGATAAATCGGTCCAATTGCCATTGATAAATCGGCCCAATTGCCATTGAAAAATCGGCCCAATTACCATTGATAAATCGGCCCAATTACCATTGAAAAATCGGCCCAATTACCATTGAATAATCGCCATAATTACCATTGAATAATCGCCATAATTACCATTGAATAATCGCCATAATTACCACTGCAAATCGCTCTCTAAAGCATTGCTAGAAAGTTAATACAAACTTTTCTTAATCGCGCCTTCACTCCAGTGCCCTGTCCCCGTCACAACGTGCCTGCCAAGCCTCTAGTTGTCAATCTAGCACTATGCGATCAAGTTGGAGACCTTCTCATTCGATGCCGCTACGGTCTCCAGGTCAAACGACCGAACGCAGAGTCTCCAGACTCCGGATTAACATCTCCATCGTCTCTGGTAGGCAGCTGCTCCAGCTATGAAGTTGATCCTTCCGGTTGCAACGCCGAAATACGTCTGGGCAACCGGTTGGAGCACGAGAATTCTTGTCCACATAGTCAAGCAGTTTGCAGCAGAGGCTGCGGGCTGACTATGAAACTGCGTGATCTTCAGGAGCACGAGTCCGTTTGCGGCGGCAATGGCACTTCTTGTTCCAGCGTCTGCGTTGGCGCCCGGCAGCGAATGGAGAAGCAGGTTTGTTTATGCCGTCATTTTCGGGACTTCGAGACTTTTGAGATTTTTTGGGACTCCGGGACTTTTAAGTTTTTTTGGGACTCCGGGACTTTTGAGTTTTTAGGACTTCGAGACTTTAGGGATTTTTTGGGACTCCGGGTTTTTTGAGTTTTTTGGGACTTCGAGACTTGGGATTTTTGGGGACTCCGGGACTTTTGAGTTTTTTGGGACTCCAGGACTTTTAAGTTTTTTGGGACTCCGGGACTTTTGAGATTTTTTGGGACTCCGGGACTTTTAAGTTTTTTTGGGACTCCGGGTTTTTTGGGACTTCGAGACTTTTGAGATTTTTTTGGGACTCCGGGACTTTTAAGATTTTTTGGGACTCCGGGACTTTTGAGATTTTTTGGGACTCCGGGACTTTTTTAGATTTTTGGGACTTCGAGACTTCGAGACTTAGACTTTTAAACTTTGAGACTTTTTGGGACTTTGAGACTTTGAGATTTTCTGGGACTCCAAAAGTTTGAACTTTCTAAGACTTCGGGACTTTGAGATTTTTTGGTGGGACTTCAAAACTATGGTTATTTGGGGCTTTGAGACTTTGAGATTTTTTGGGGATTTGAAGACTTCAGAATTTTTTGGTATCAAAGACTTAGAGAGAGAGATACAAAATTTCGGGACTTTAATACTCTGAGATTTTTCAAAACTCTGTGATTTTTTAGGACTCCTATGACGAAAAACGTTCAGCATTACTAACTCAGTAGTGTAATAAAGCAACACGTGTATTTTATCTATTTGTCCATCAGATTCGCCACTTAGAAGAACAGCTAGAACAGCGTACGGCGGAATCCGAACGCCTACGCGTGATGCTCAGCGGCGTTGTCGAACGTCTTGACCGTCTTGATCGTCACGTGACTGACCGGCTACAGTTGCTGGAGATCAACCAAGCTGAGCATCAGGACCTCCTGGCGGACTCGCTGGCCAAACAAGATCGGCTACAAGAAGCCATCGTAGTAGTCAACGAGCTGGTGTCATCTATAGCCAGTGTACAGCCTGGAGGAAATGTTTGGCAAACCTTCAAATGTCTGGGTACATTTGTAGGTCATCGAGGCCCGATCTGGTGCCTACTGGGCGGCGGGGACTACCTGTACTCAGCTAGCGGCGATAAATCAGTGAAAATGTGGCAGGTTAGCAGTAGCAATGAGCTGCTGAAAACTCTCGATGGACACGACGGGCCAGTGTTGTCCTTGGCGCTGACTGGTTCCGTGTTGTTTTCTGGATCGCAGGATAATACAATTCGAGTTTGGGATGTGGCACCCGCGTCTGCGGAGTTCGGTACCTGCTTGAAGGTGAGGGCTCTTCTATTTAGTGTGTTTAGGCTAGCATGTGTCCATGGGTATGTTTTTAAGCGGTTTTATGTCCTTGGGTATGTGTTTAATCTAGTCAGTGTCCTTGGGTATGTGTTTGATTCAGTCTGTGTCCTTTGGTATTTGTTTTATCTTGTCTGTGTCCTTGGGTATGTTCTAAGCTAGTGTGTGTCCTTGGGTATGTTCTAAGCTGGTCTGTGTCCTTGGGTATGTGTTTAATCTAGTCTGTGTCCTTGGGTATGTGTTTGAGCTAGTCTGTGTCCTTGGGTATGTGTTTAATCTAGTGTGTGTCCTTGAGTATGTGTTTAATCTAGTCTGTGTCCTTGGGTATGTGTTTAATCTAGTCTGTGTCCTTGGGTATGTGTTTGAGCTAGTCTGTGTCCTTGGGTATGTGTTTGAGCTAGTCTGTGTCCTTGGGTATGTGTTTAATCTAGTCTGTGTCCTTGGGTATGTGTTTAATCTAGTGTGTGTCCTTGAGTATGTGTTTAATCTAGTGTGTGTCCTTGAGTATGTGTTTAATCTAGTCTGTGTCCTTGAGTATGTGTTTAATCTAGTCTGTGTCCTTGGGTATGTGTTTGAGCTAGTCTGTGTCCTTGGGTATGTGTTTGAGCTAGTCTGTGTCCTTGGGTATGTGTTTAATCTAGTGTGTGTCCTTGAGTATGTGTTTAATCTAGTCTGTGTCCTTGGGTATGTGTTTAATCTAGTCTGTGTCCTTGGGTATGTGTTTGAGCTAGTCTGTGTCCTTGGGTATGTGTTTAATCTAGTGTGTGTCCTTGAGTATGTGTTTAATCTAGTCTGTGTCCTTGGGCATGTGTTTAATCTAGTGTGTGTCCTAGGGTATGTGTTTGAGCTAGTCTGTGTCCTTGGGTATGTGTTTGAGCTAGTCTGTGTCCTTGGGTATGTGTTTAATCTAGTGTGTGTCCTTGAGTATGTGTTTAATCTAGTCTGTGTCCTTGGGTATGTGTTTAATCTAGTCTGTGTCCTTGGGTATGTGTTTGAGCTAGTCTGTGTCCTTGGGTATGTGTTTAATCTAGTGTGTGTCCTTGAGTATGTGTTTAATCTAGTCTGTGTCCTTGGGTATGTGTTTAATCTAGTCTGTGTCCTTGGGTATGTGTTTAATCTAGTGTGTGTCCTTGAGTATGTGTTTAATCTAGATGTGTCCTTGGGTATTTATTGACTATCCATCTGCGTAGGTATTTATTTAATCGGCCACATGTCCGTGAGGTACTCTCTGTCTTTGGGTATAGTTAGGAGATACCTAATGTCTGTTGGTATTTCTTCAAAGCTACCCTCCCCCCTCTATTGAACAGACGCTCAAAGGTCACACAGACAGCGTCAGCACCCTGTGCGTCTCGAAGCTCTATTTATTCTCGGGCTCATTCACTCTGGTGAAGGTCTGGGATCTGGCTAGCAGGATCTGTCTGCGAACTTTAACTGGATTCGTGCGCTGGGTTCGCGCCCTGGTGGTCAGCCAACAGCTGCTGTACGTTGGCTGCGGCAACTCGGTGCTAGTCATCGATCTGTGTAACTTCTCCACTGTGCGCTCATTGTGCACAGATGAGGAGGGCAATAATGTACATTCAGTTCTAGTTCTGCCAGACTTTGTCATTGCTGGCACTGGTTGCGGCTTTCTACTGGTTTGGGAAGCTCTGGAAGAACCGGTTGTTTCTGCTGCTGGCACCGCTGCAACTGCTTTGGGTAGCGCTTCAGCCATTGCTGCTGTCGAAACTGATGGAGAGCACAGTAACGATGAGGCTGCAGTTCCTTCATCGGCCGTGACGAGCACTGAAGAGGTTGTGTCAGCTACAACCAGACCGTCTCATGTGCTCAGAGGGCACTCCAGTCAGGTTAGTGATCAGTTTTAAATCAGTCATGGCGAGATTCTAGCTTGGGTCATTATGGGATTCTAGCTTGGGTCATAATGGGATTCTAGCTTGGGTCATAATGGGATTCTAGCTTAGGTCATAATGGGATTCTAGCTTGGGTCATAATGGGATTCTAGAATTGGTCATAATGGGATTCTAGCTTGGGTCATCATGGGATTCTAGCTTGGGTCATCATGGGATTCTAGCTTGGGTCATAATGGGATTCTAGCTTGGGTCATAATGGGATTCTAGCTTGGATCATAATGAGATTCTAGCTTGGGTCATAAATGAGATACAAGTATTGGTCATAATGAGATTCTAGCTTTGGTCAAAAATTAGATTTTAGCTTTGGTCATAAATGAGATTCTAGCTTTGGTCATAAATGAGATTCTAGCATTGGTTATAAATGAGATTCTAGCTTGGGTTATAGATGAGATTCTCACTTGGGTCATAAATGAGATTCTCACTTGGGTCATAAATGAGATTCTAGCTTGGGTCATAAATGAGATTCTCACTTGGGTCATAAATAAGATTCTAGCTTGGGTCGTAAATGAGATTCTCACTTGGGTCATAAATAAGATTCTAGCTTGGGTCATAATGAGATTCTCACTTGGGTTATAAATTAGATTCTCACTTGAGTCATTGTGAGATTTTCACTCAGCATGGTTCATTGTTATTATTAATTTAATTTTCACCTTTTTAGGTGAGTTGCCTGTCTGTGATGCGAACCAGCGCCGGTCTGAAGCTGCTATCCGGGTCGCACGACATGTCGGTAGCGGTGTGGAGCCTGCACAATATGCTGCGCACTCAAACTTTGCAACGGCATCAAGGCATTGTGACAGCGATGGCAGTGTGCAATAGCCGCTTATTCACCGGATCAGCTGATTGTTCAATGCGAGTTTGGGCGCCGTAACAGGGGTTCGAATCCTGGGGGTTGCCTAAGTTTTTTAAAATTAACTTATTCTTCTTATACACTTCATCACGCTGCTCTGTCCTTGTTTGTGTTTTTTAAATTATCGTGCCGATATGTATCGAAAGTATGTAAATTAGACTCGCCTAAACTAGTACGAAGTTCACTTTTTTATTGGCGATATGTATCGAAAGTATGTAAATTAGACTAGATAAATTATAGTAAAAAGTTCACTTTTATACATTGCCGATATGTATCGAAAATGCATAAAGTAAGCTCCATCAATCATACATGAAATTGCATAGTTATTTATGCATCGAAACTGTAATTGTTCCATACCATGCATTGTGTTTGCATCCGCAACTTAATTACGAAAAATATTTAGTAGATTTATTGAATAGCATTCCTCATCATTTGTAAAGTTACTATCGCGCGAAATTTGCAAAACTTCTACTGAAAGTAGCTTAAATTACCTTAAATTGATATTTACAATTCTTTTTAATACATTCCATTGATTTTGATCTATATTAGCGTAAACAGAAACTTTGGCGATGCATTCCACGTTCACTGTGCAGCTTTAACTGTGCAGCTTTATCAGTTCAAAATTTGGCATTAATCTGCCAATTAAGCACTCACTCCATCGTGTATTCTAATTCAAAAATTCACTTCCAACTTATTAATAAAACTCTTTTTGCTGTATTTGTGTATATTTGTTTAAACTGGCATGTAGAGTGTGCTTATAATAAAGATTTTCTAAATTAAAAGCTCTCAGATAGCTTCTTAATTTTACTGTAATGTTATTTCACGTTAGTGAAGAGAATTTTGCTTTTTTATTCATTTTTTACTGAAAACGCTTTTCTTCTACTACTAGTAGGCTAACTAGTAGGCTGATTTAAAATAGCTTCTGCAAGCTGCTGAATTTTTCCAACAAACAATTGTTGCCTGGAAATCTTATGCAGCACGCAATCAGCTGCAATTTGAGAGCCGACTGCGCCCTGGAAACCATTTTAAGAGGATTTGTCAAACTTGTCATTTGCTTTCGCGAGATTGCGTTCTTGTTTCCTGGCGCAATGTTTTCCTAATGCCCAAAAGGTATGTGTCCCGAATCCTAGGTTAAATTGATTCTCAGATCTCTCACTCGATTCTCAAATCTCACCCTTGATTCTCAAATCCCACTCTCGATTCTCAAATCTCACTCTCGATTCTCAAAGCTTGATCTCTATTCTCAAATCTCACCCTCGATTCTAAATTCTCAACCCCAGTTCTCAAATCTCACCCTCGATTCTAAAATCTCACTCTCGATTCTCAAATCTCACCCTCAATTCAAATCTCACCCTCGATTTTCAAATCTCACCCTCGATTTTCAAATCTCACCCTTGATTTTCCAATATCACCCTCGGTTCTCATCTCACCCTCGATTCTAAACTCTCACCCACGTTTCTTAAATCTCACCCTCGATTCTAAACTATCACCCACGATTCTTAAATCTCACCCTCGATTCTAAAATCTCACCCTCGGTTCTCATCTCACCCTCGATTCTAAACTCTCACCCACGATTCTTAAATCTCACCCTCGATTCTAAAATCTCACCCTTGATTCTCAAATCTCACTCTTGATTCATAAATCTCAATTTTGATTCTTAAATCTCACTATCGATTCTCAAATCTCACTCTCGATTCTTAAATCTCACCCCTGATTATCAAATCTCACCCTTGATTTTCAAATCTCACTATCGATTCTCAAATCTCACTCTCGATTCTTTAATCTTACCCCTGATTATCAAATCTCACCCTTGATTCTCAAATCTCACCCTCGATTCTCAAATCCGTCGATTCTCAGATCTCTCACTCGATTCTCAAATCTCACCCTCGATTCTCAAATCTCACCCTGAATTCTCAAAGCTTGATCTCTATTCTCAAATCTCACTCTCGATTCTAAATTCTTAACTACAATTCTCAAATCTCACCCTCGATTCGTAAATCTCACCCTTTATTCTAAAATCTCACTCTCGATTCTTCAAATCTCACCCTCGATTCAAATCTCACCCTCGATTCTCAAATCTCATCCTCGGTTCTCATCTCACCCTCATTTCTAAACTCTCACCCACGATTCTCAAATCTCACCCTAGATTCTCAAATCTCACCCTTGATTCTCAAATCCCACTCTTGATTCTTAAATCTCAATTTCGATTCTCAAATCTCACATTGGATTCTAAAATCCCACCCTCGATTCTAAAATCCCATCCTTGATTCTCAAATCTCACCCTAGATTCTAAAATCTCAGCCTTGATTCTCAAATCCCACTCTTGATTCTTAAATCTCAATTTCGATTCTCAAATCTCACATTGGATTCTCAAATCCCACCCTCGATTCTAAAATCCCATCCTTGATTCTCAAATCTCACCCTAGATTCTAAAATCTCAGCCTTGATTCTAAAATCTCCTATTGGATTCTTAAATCTCACATTGGATTCTCAAATCTCACATTGGATTTTCAAATTTCACCCTCGATTCTCAAATCTTAGCATCGATTTTAAAATCTCAATCTCTATTCTCAACTCTCACTCTCGATTTTCCAGCTGCTAGTATAAAAATTCTAGATGTTTATCTTATTTGGAATTCTTAGAAATTCGAGCCTAAGATTTCATTTTTTTCTTTACCATTCTGACTGTCTGTGTCTGGTTTTAAAAAAATGGCCGCTAGATGAAGGCTGGTCCAAATGCGTTCATACTCGAGGCAGAAATGCATTAGCTGATGGACGTTGTGTAAGCTCTTACAGCCGTCAATGACTTCTGGTTTAGCCCATAACTTTGTCTATATAGGCTCTTGCTTTCAGCATAAACGTTATTTGCAACCGTTCTGCATCATAGGTACACATAGTTTATGAAGGCAATACAAGCTGTAAAAAACGGCCGTTTGGATCACATGTATTTGAGGGATGTTTTCCCATCGAAAGTGTGTGCTTGTACTTACCAGATATATGGTATAAATGTATACTGCAGTCTACTGGATTCTCCTTGATCGCATCTCTTATATTATTTCCTGTGCCACAGTCTGTTCATATCATGCATTGCTTCGTTTTATTCCTGCGATCTCCCTTATAATTATTGTGCATCCGAAATCGCTCTACATACTTTACTGCACTGTATGAAATACACTGTAGCTACCATAGCTAAACTACTGGGTATTAGGTGAATCATAATCATCCCTCACTCTCCTGTCTTCTCCTCTCCTCTCCTCTCCTCTCCTCTTCTCTCCTATCCTATCCTCTCATCTCCTTTCCCTTCCTCTCCTATCCTCTCCTCTCCTCTTCTCTCCTATCCTATCCTCTCATCTCCTTTCCCTTCCTCTCCTATCCTCTCCTCTCCTCTTCTCTCCTATCCTATCCTCTCATCTCCTTTCCCTTCCTCTCCTATCCTCTCCTATCCTCTTCTCTCCTATCCTATCCTCTCATCTCCTTTCCCTTCCTCTCCTATCCTCTCCTCTCCTCTTCTCTCCTATCCTATCCTCTCATCTCATCTCTCCTTTCCTATCCTCTCCTCTTATCTCCTCTATTCTCATCTCCTCTCATCTTATCTCCTGTCCTCTCCTCTCCTCTCCTCTCATCTCCTCTCCTCTCATCTCCTCTCCTCTCATCTCCTCTCCTCTCATCTCCTCTCATCTCCTCTCCTCTCATCTCCTTTCCTATCCTCTCCTCTTATCTCCTCTCATCTCCTCTCCTCTCATCTCCTTTCCTCTCCTCTCCTCTCATCTCCTGTCCTCTCCTCTCCTCTCATCTCCTCTCCTCTCATCTCCTCTCATCTCCTCTTCTCTCATCTCATCTCTTCTCCTCTCCTCTTTTCTCCTTCCCTCTCCACTTCTCAAAATTTCGTTGGGTAAACTGAAAGAGAAATTCCATTTTGATTGGCATTGATTGTCTATTTTAATATCGATCGCTTCCAGTATAAGGTTGCAGAAATTTCGCAGAAAATGCACTATTATTTCCAATTTAAAGGCCACTAATAAAGACAATATCGTCAAAGTCAGATGATAATTAAATCCCCAATTTTTCGTTAAAAATGAAAATTGCTACGTCTGAGGAGTTTTTTTTCTATAAAACGAATTTTCCCATCCGCCTAATTAAGTTGTCAGCGACCCTCTCAAAAAAAAAGGCGCTCCCTCAAATAAAATGGCGCTCCCTCAAATAAAATGGCGCTCCCTCAAATAAAATGGCGCCCCCTCAAATAAAATGGCGCTCCCTCAAATAAAATGGCGCCCCCTCAAATGAAATGGCGCCCCCTCCACTGAAATGGTGCCCCCTTTAATGAAATGGCGCCCCTCAAATGAAATGGCGCCCCCTCAAATGAAATGGCGCCCCCTCAAATGAAATGGCGCCCCCTCCACTGAAATGGCGCCCCCTTTAATGAAATGGCGCCCCTCAAATGAAATGGCGCCCCTCAAATGAAATGGCGCCCCCTCCACTGAAATAGCGCCACCTTTAATAAAATGGCACCCTTAAAATGAAATGGTGCCCCTCAAATGAACTGGCGCCCCTCAAATGAAATAGCGCCCCTCAAATGAAATAGCGCCCCTCAAATGAAATAGCGCCCCTTAAATGAAATGGCGCCCCTCAAATGAAATAGCGCCCCTCAAATGAAATGGCGCCCCTCAAATGAAATAGCGCCCCTCAAATGAAATGGCGCCCCTCAAATGAAATCGCGCCCCCTCAAATGAAATGGCGCCCCCTCAAATGAAATGGCGCCCCTCAAATGAAATAGCGCCCCTCAAATGAAATAGCGCCCCTCAAATGAAATGGCGCCCCTCAAATGAAATAGCGCCCCTCAAATGAAATAGCGCCCCTCAAATGAAATGGCGCCCCCTCAAATGAAATGGCGCCCCCTCAAATGAAATGGCACCCTTGAAATGAAATAGCGCCCCTTAAGCGAATGGCGCCCCCTCAAATGAAATGGCGCCCCCTCAAATGAAATGGCGCCCCTCAAATGAAATAGCGCCCCTCAAATGAAATGGCGCCCCTCAAATGAAATAGCGCCCCTCATATGAAATAGCGCTATTTTTATTTTAGTAAAATTGAGTGTAAAAATTAAGGTTTGTTTAAAACAAAAGTTCTAAGTTTAAATTCTTGACATCGATTCAATAGATCAATAGAACTCATTAACCGTGAGCCACTATTTTTGACAGGTTCAGTTAAGAAAATTCTGAAAAAAAAACTGCTAAAAGTACACTCTGGTTTCATTGCTTAGACAGCCTGGTCGGCATAACTCGTAAAAAGTTAAAAGGAAGAAGCGAGGCACATTAGTATCGGTAATTTCTTGCACTAGTTTAAAAAATCGACATTGATCTTTCACGCTGGTGAGCTTGCTCAACCTTACGAGCTAACTCAATGGAGTTCAAAAGTCTAATGTTTAATTTATGCAGATACAGCTCAATACAGTATTGAGGATTAATTGTACCTTTAGTACGAGATATTCCTAAATGAAACATCCTTTTTATGCAGACAATGTGGGAGGGCTTGACGATTGCGTATTCAAATAGGAGGTAGCTGCTGTTTTTGGCGGCACTTCAAAGCTGCGTGTTTTTCTGACTTAGATATAATGTATAGATATAAATGGGGCGCCCCATAGTGCATTGGTTCTGATTGAATGATTGGATCTATTGACATTTTTGTGTCGTCAGTTTTATCAAAACAATTGTATTATGCGAGCTACTACAACTACTACTCCTACTAATCCTACTACTACTACTACTACTACTACTACTACTACTACTCCTACTAATCCTACTCCTACTAATCCTACTACTACTACTACTACTACTACTCCTACTAATCCTACTCCTACTAATCCTACTACTACTACTACTACTACTACTACTCCTACTAATCCTACTACTACTACTACTACTACTACTACTACTCCTACTAATCCTACTACTACTACTACTACTACTACTACTACTACTACTCCTACTAATCCTACTACTACTACTA
>NIVC01000175.1:725000-807500 GCA_002269645.1 Macrostomum lignano | reverse complement strand
GTGACTGTGTATGACCATCAGTGACTGTCTATGACCTTCAGTGACTGTGGTTCGCTGTGGTTCATCTACTTTAGTCATAAAAATTATGATTGATGTTAAGTCTAGCCGAAGTAAAATGTTATTGTAGAACAAATCAAAACAATAAGTGGGTAATAAATTTTTGATAATTATAAAAAGAAATCCATTTCAATGATTTATCTAAATTAAATTGATTTTCGCGAAGAAATCCTGGCAAAGTTTTCGCCCCTTAGTTAGTGAAATGAAAAAGGAAAAAGTTTCTGTTGATATATTACAGGTCTGCCTAATTAAAAATCTGTAGAGGGTACGGTCGAGATTCCAGGTTTGCCAGTGTGTGACGTCTTTGTCGAACGCTTGAAATTATGATTCTTGAAGAATTAATCTGAAATACATTTTGCTATTCCATCCAGCACTGATGCAAAAACGCAAAAAAAGGTTTTTCACGAGTGACTAATTAACTTAATGGAAGCTTTTATTTCAATTGCTTGGTAGCCTATACCAAGACATTGGAAGGGGCGATCCTTTAGGATGACTTTTAAGATTTAAGTGAAATGGCACCCCCCCCCCAATGAAATGGCGCCCCCCCAATGAAATGGCACTCCCCCCAATGAAATGGCGCCCCCCCCAATGAAGTGGCACCCCCCAATGAAATGGCGCCCCCCAATGAAATGGCGCCCCCCCAATGAAGTGGCACCCCCCAATGAAATGGCGCCCCCCAATGAAATGGCGCCCCCCCAATGAAATGGCGCCCCCCCAATGAAATGGCGCCCCCCCCAATGAAATGGCACTCTTCCCCAATGAAATGGCGCCCCCCTTCAATGAAATGGCACCCCCCAATGAAATGGCACCCCCAATGAAATGGCACCCCCAATGAAATGGCACCCCCCAATGAAATGGCACCCCCCAATGAAGTGGCGCCTCTCCAAACAAAATAGCGCCCCTTTCAAATGTAATGGCGCCCCTCTCAAATGAAATGGCGCCCCTCACAAATGAAATGGCGCCCCTCGAATAAAATCGCGCCCCCTCCACTGAAATGGTGCCCCTTAAATGAAATGGCGCCCCCTCAAATGAAATGGCGCCCCTCACAAATGAAATGGCGCCCCCTCGAATGAAATCGCGCCCCTCCACCTAAATGGCGCCCCCTCAAATGAAATGGCACGCCTTTTAAAAAAACTCTCGCTACACTCTTACATGTTTCTGTCTGCAATTCTATTGAAAATCATTCCGTAAAATCCATTGGTACCTTTAGAAGGCAATCTTTATGGCTTGTGTATGTACCAGTGATAATTAAACGTAAAAGCCAATCACAAAAATAATTAGAAAAATTTTCGAGACTTCGATTCGTGCCAATCGCCTACGCACATTTTTCGAACCGCGCATCATGCCATCAGGAGGTCAAAAAAACTATTCAAATTTTGTTTTAAACGCATTTCTTTTGCAACGATTTTTCTGGCCATAGTTTCGTAGAAGATATCGCGTGACAATGTCCGTCTTGTAAGTTGAAATTGAAGCGAATCGTGCTCTGTGAAATGCAGGAAGAGGCTGCCTGACAGGTTCGAGTTTCTTATTTCCGGCTACTCAAACGTGTGCGCTGGAAACATAATCCATAGTGACACGGCAAGTGAATGTCGATGACTGAGGAAACTGACTGACTTTGGAAGATTCTTAAATTAGCAAACTGCTAAATAAGCGTGAATGGGCAATTGTATTTTGTATGTTGTACTAACTTTAGTGCAGTGTGTTACAGCCGCAGTTCTTGCAGTAGCGTGGATTAAAGCGCGCCAGCACCAAGGGGCGCCAGCACCAAGGGGCGCCAGCACCAAGGGGCGCCAGCACCAAGGGGCGCCAGCACCAAGGGGCGCCAGCATCAAGGGGCGCCAGCACCAAGGGGCGCCAGCACCAAGGGGCGCCAGCGCCAAGGGGCGCCAGCACCAAGGGGCGCCAGCACCAAGGGGCGCCAGCACCAAGGGGCGCCAGCACCAAGGGGCGCCAGCATCAAGGGGCGCCAGCACCAAGGGGCGCCAGCACCAAGGGGCGCCAGCACCAAGGGGCGCCAGCACCAAGGGGCGCCAGCACCAAGGGGCGCCAGCACCAAGGGGCGCCAGCACCAAGGGACGCCAGCACCAAGGGACGCCAGCACCAAGGGGCGCCAGCACCAAGGGGCGCCAGCACCAAGGGGCGCCAGCACCCATGGAATGGAAGCGGAAGTTTATCGTCTAAGAAGAGGCTTGCAGCATCATCGTCTAAGAAAAGGTGCTTTGTGATAACGAGCACTGTTGATTTTGGCTGTTATCATTTGTCAGCGCGACCGCATTTATTGACTCAGGAGGTTAAAATAACAGAGTGACTGACTATAGCTGAAAATTGCTTTTAATAACAATAAATGAGGTCCATTTACAGTTTTATTTCAGAATTTCTGTTTAATCAAGCAAATCAATTTTGTATTCCCAAGGAACAATTTCCGAAACAAATTACAGTTATTTAAATCAGTTGACAATTAAGAATTTGACAGAATAGAAGTCTTGACTATCGGGGTCATGCCTGTCTACCAAGCTTTCGCAAGACACAACAATCGCTACTTTTGCAGGTGAGACTACTAAGGAGCGTGCAGGGCTCACATGTATCACTGTAAAACCTCAAAAAAGTCACGACACATCTTTTGCTAAAAACTTTTTACAGAAAATTTTATAAACATGTTTTAAGTTTTCCATGAGCCTGTAACTCGTAATAGAGCGTTCAACATTCGGGCAGTATTTTATGTAACTTTTGTTACAATTCTGAGTCACAGATCGCTAACTTGCGGGGCATTGGCCACTCTCTCCTCCTGTTCATCGCATTCAGTTGGAGCCGCGTATTCGTGATGATGAACAACCAGCGTCACAACAACTTCAACTTGGCGTTTAGCAGTTCTCCTGCTGAGGTTCAGGTCAGCTGCATCAGCTGCTTCTTTTTGTCGGGCGATCCCGGGATCTTGATGATGGAGCAGCTGCTTGCCCTGCTGACTGAACTGCTGATGCGAGCCGCAGCGGCGCCGGTTGCTGCCAGTCGGACGAAGCCGCTGATGCTCGGGATGAATCTCCAAGCTTTTGGCGTGGCAGTGACTGTGCCGACGGAAGTTCCAACTCTGCGGACTCAGCTCGTTGTCGAACTCGAAATCGTTGTCGGGTTTGGTGGCGCCAGAATTCGGAGCTCGGTTTGTCTTCGCCGCTGCGCACTCTTCGGCGAGTGCTGTCCCGCCGGTGGTGCCAGACACAGCGATGCACTCGCTGCCCCCTCCAGCCGGTCGGTTCAATCGCTGCTGCTGGGGCTTGTCGCAGCCGTGCCTCTGCCCATTCTTAGCGCAGCTCGTGGCCGACGAACCGCAAGCGGTCGTATCCCGGGTCTGCTTCTGGAGGTTGTGCTTTGCCACTGCCGCTGCCCGGCTGCAGCCATCGCCCTGACAGCCCAGTCCGGCTGTCTGCTGCCGCCCCTCCACTGGGCCCGCAGCCGACCTGCAGCACAGAGCCAGCAGATTCTGCCGGAACACCTTGTTGAACACTACGTACAGAAAGAAGTTGACGGAGGAGTTAACGGCCAGAAGGAGGTCGCTAATCTCGCGAACTCCCCGCCGAAAATTGGAGGTGACTTCGGTGTAGCCCCAGCCCAAAGCGGACAAGGCCGAGTCTGGCATGGTGAAGCCGATGTAGCACAGGATCACCACCACCAGCATGACAGTGACTCGATTCCTCGATGCCAACTTTTTGTTGGCGCGAGTTTCTCGAACAGCCATGACGATTCTAATGTTCAGCACAATCAGAATGATCAGCGGCACCAGGGACTTTAAGCAGCTCTGGCATTGCACATAGTACTTGGAGTAGCTGGCCAGAGCGCTGCTAGACCAGAGACGGCTTGGCACTGGTTTCCAAGTGCACTCGGTCGAATTCGCCGGGTCATTGTTGCCGCCGTCTAGACTATTCGTCGAATTGTTGTCGGACGCATCGCACACCGTTTCGTAGCGCAACAGGTAGGGCCAGGTGACCAACAGGACAGCCGAGAAGGTGATCGCTGACACAATTCGAGACTTGCGCACAGTCAAGGTGTACCGGCTCCAGTTCGGGTGCGTCACCATTAGGAAACGCTCTCCGGCGACCACCACAGTGAGCCAGGCCGCGCATCCGCTGGTGTACTGCGACAGAAAGAACGCGTACGGATACAGGTGAGCAAACACGGCACCTCCTCGACGGGACGCGTTCATTTGGAGCAGCGTTGCTGGAAAGTACAAAAAATCGTTGGCCAGCTTCATTAGATCGGCAACGGCCAGGGCTATTAGGTAGGCATTGGTGCTGGTTAGCATCTGACGCTGGCTCAGCACCACGATGCACAGCACGCTCCCAGCCATGCCGACAAGCGACACGATCGGGTACAGCACCAGAGCTGTGATGTACTGCGACATTTCGGCGAACTCTCTGTACTTTTCGTCGTCATTAGCTGGATCAGCGCTTGAGGACATGATTTAGCACGAATCCTTGGCAAATGATTTATTCAATCGGTAAGTTTGATAAGATGGCGGCAGATCGCACTCACATATATACTAGCCAGCTGTATAGTAGAAATAACCAACGCTCCAGCATCCAATAGGAAATCGTAGTGGCCCTACTAACCAATAGAAAGATTCCTTACACTTGCTTCACACTTATTGCTCGGGGTTTTCGGGACGACAAATTTTCCCGGGCTCTAAGTTCAGTAGCTATAACAACAAGCAGATCCTCATCTTGATCGTTAATCTGCATGAACCTCAGGAAAATCAGATGCTGCCCCATCAGCTATTGCAATATATTACCCGATAGTATAGGCGAAAATCTTGCTATACCCTATATCACACGCTTAAAGTGCCTATTTATATGATAAACCTTGATTTAAGCTGTGATAAAAACGGCCCAGCTAAGAGAGCCTAATACTCCTATTGCTGGATTAAGATGGATAAAAAGCCGCATTAAACATTTTTCTCCATACTCTGACTAAGTAAACTGTTTCTCTGATATCCGGAGGCCCTAGAGCTCAACGTCTCGTCCAGATTTACACAAATATTCGCAATTTCCGAAATTGCATTAATCTACAAGCATGGACAACTCAACCAGAAGGACGCCGCTATACTGCTAGAGGTCAGTTTCCGCTGCAAAAATGCATTAGGGAGATAGAAAGATTCTATTTTTTACAGTTCTTGCTCAGCAGAATTCTCAATCTCTCACCTTCTGAACCACCGAGTTCCAAATGCAAAAAGTGTGTCTGTCCGAGCTGTATAGCTACTCAAAATTTTTATGATATGAAACTATGAGAGGGTCGTAGTTTAGTACTTAGAGCGACCGACTCACGAATGAACGGTCAAAGGGATTCAATAACTTTGAATAATTTTCGTTCTTGATCAGGACACACTTTAATTGTCAAAGCCTCAGTTGGCGCTGTGCAAAACAGAAAATCTTTGTAAAATCTGTCTTAGAAATTTTTTTAGGGCCGTGTTTTATTCAGTCATTTCTTGGCCTTCAGCAAAGTTTTCGAGGTCACATGAATCCGTATGCAGCTCCTTGTTCCGTCTGTAAGACAGATTAATTCAATTATAATCTGATAATTGATTTCATTCTATCGTGCTCAACCGTCACGCAAGTTAATCTTAATCTTAATCATTTTATGCTTGTAAGGTCAAAGTTCTTGCGTCCACGCGCTCGTTCGTCGGCTATAAAACAGGAAAGGTCACCAGGAAAGTAAGTCTGCTTGAGATTTCCTAATTACGCTTCACAGAAGCACTGTTATCATCATTGTCAAGTGAGACAATTTGTAAAACGTGTCAATTGTTTCAGTAAAAAAAATGTTCAAAAAAAACAACATTTCTTTTTGTTTAAGCAGAGGATTCATTGGAGGAGCAAAAGGACAATAAAAAATTGAAGGCTGTATCAGGATGTACCTCTGGCGTTTAATGGAAATTCAGTTAAAGGCCAAGTCTCCCAAGACTGTATGCAGGTTCCATTCCTGAATGCACACCTGACCTATAGCGTACGGTATGCATGCCTACGAAAGCCTAAACTTAATCGGCGTCAAGACATACAAACCCTTAGCTGCCCCCTTTGGCAACCAAAGGAAAGAAGATAAAGAAGTGTGCGCACTCACTTCCTTGGTGGCTGGAGCTGGCGGCACGAATGGGCCGGCACGAGCCTCTTGAGGCCACTTTCTTTTTATTAAAGCTGTTTATCTTGCCCCACAAAACAAGCATAGATAAGTCTTCACACTAGCAGACTATCAGAGCGACCCGACAGCAAGTCGAAAGCCAAAACAAAAGCATGGACTAAATAAAAGCTAAGAAGAAGGCTGCAAGCCCACCACTTCGTCACCCACAACCCCTCCCGACCGGCCCTAGCCCACGCCAGCCAAGCACACCGCGCTGGGGGGAGGCTGCAAGCCCACCACCCCACCACCCACAACCCCTCCCGACCAGCCCTAGCCCACGCCAGCCAAGAACAACGCGAGGGGGGAGAAGGCTGCAAGCCCACCACCCCACCATCCACAACCCCTCCCGACCGGCCCTAGCCCACGCCAGCCAATCACAACGCGAGGGGGGAGAAGGCTGCAAGCCCACCACCCCATCACCCACAACCCCTCCCGACCGGCCCTAGCTCACGTCAGCCAAGCACAACGCGAGGGGAGAGAGAAACTGAGCCAGCTGTCCGGCCCAGCCAATCAGCCCTTCCGCGGACCAAAACACCAAAAATAAACCAAAACAATAGGGGTGGAGGGGGTGGGGGTTGACAGACAGATGCACAGAGTCATGCGGCGCAGTGCAGAACACAACACACGAGGAAATAAAAACTCAAATTAATGCGATGCAAAAAATCAGTTTAGAAAACACAGTACTTTGACTTGTCTCGTCTCCAAACGATTAAAAAAGTAATTCGACAAATTTGCAGATAAACCCGCATATCAATGTCAAACACATACCAGTGGAGCTTTGACATGGACAATTCAGTAATAAAAAACTGACGAGTTCCTATCTCACTAATTCATTTGAAAAAAACAAAATTGGGCCTTCAAAATATTGCTTTCATGGTTATCAAATAAGCTAAGTGCTCAGACATTGCCCTCTGTTACTAAGGCTTAGAGAACGCAGCTTCCATATGGCAAAGATGAACAATAGGCGGGATGAAAAAATTCTGTTAAAGAGAAAGTAGATTAGCGAATAATAACACAACAGATTGAATAGTCAGTAGTTTCGAAATGTAATCCGCAGTAGAACGGTGCATTGCTGCAAACTTTGGTGTCTTAAGTTAATGATAGATAAAATTCTGCAAAGTCATAGACAAAATGCTCCAAAGACTGCTTCTTTGGAGCATTAACTTGGTTAGTTTGCCTCCTTTGGGTTTTGATTTCCTTCTTATTATCTGTCGCAAATTAATGCAAGCAATTGAAATCGTGTTAATCTTCGTCATTTTGCGATATCGATCGGTCACTCAACCTCTGTCCCAAGACTTCGATGACTAGGCTGTGCATCTCTCATCACTGATCTTTGTCCGCGTTCTTGGTTGCGGCCCGCCATCCTGCTTGTCTGGGCCGTTTCATAGCTAGTGTCGCTAGCTTCATCTTCCAAGCTCATACTCGTATTGTTGCTGATTTGTAGGCTAGAGTGCGATGGTAAGCCTTTAGCAGACATGAGAGGACTAAGCTAATGCTCGAAAGATTAAGTCAGACTTTTTGGCCATAGACTATAGGGGCAGCAGTTGTCTCTGGCTTTCCCATTATCGCCCTTAAAGCCTGGGTAATATTATATAGCTTTTGTCATGCTATCTCAGCCTAGGGACATCCAAACTCAGCCAGCCCCATTCCGCAATGCGTTTTTTGGCTCGAGCTAGTCGAGTTTTACCATAGACATGCTTCTTAAGGCCATGCTATCTCAGCCTGGGACATGCAATCTCAGCCAATATAGATTTCAATTGCAAACAGATCTCAATGCTATCATTTCTGTAACGTGACATGAAATGGCAACAAACAGCAATGAATGAACGCAGCAAGAAAAGTCAGTAAGAATCTGAAAAGTGGCTGAGATTGCATGTCCCAGGCTGAGATAGCATGGCCTTAAGAAGCATGTCTATGGTAAAACTTGACTGGCTTACGTAAAAAATCGCACTGTTGAGATGGGCTGGCTGAGTTTGGATGTCTCTAGGCTGAGATAGCATGACAAATACTATACTATTACAGGTCTGTATAAACTGACTCAATAGTCTATGGTCGGGACCGCTATTATGGTCAACGATCGCATAGACAAGTGAGGGATAAAACAATTTTTTCTTGCGCCGAATGTTTTTGCCATAGACTAAATTTTTCTATGGCAAAATTCCCATTCAGATCTATATGCGTCCTCTAGAGCATGCTAAATTCACTACAATGCGACGTTCCTTATCGACCGTAAGAAAATAAAGTATAAGCGTCCTTGTACATCAGCTGTCCAAGGCTTAGACACAAACAGTTTAAAATGAGAAAAAACAGTTAAATAAATGAAGTACTACACGAAAAGACACAGAAAGCCTGCTTATAACCAATATTAGGGGCGCAAAAGTTTGAAAAAGTAATGTTTATACATTCAGATTCAGTCGACTTTTTAAGGGAAGCTTTTAACAAAAGTTCAAACACACAACGAAAGCTTTTCTAAGAAAGCACACTCACTTAAAACGAACAATGTCTGGAGGAGTCAAAGGAAACCCTACAAAGTAGTCTCATGGCGTATGACTGTGTTCCCAAAGGTAAAGAAAGGAAGAAAGAGTCTCACTCAAAATACGACGTACTTAAAGTTAGCGTGTGTAAAGTTCAGTTCAGTTGAGTTAAAAAGGCTGGCGCGTTTAAAAATATGCTCGGTGATTTGAAGCGATGGTTTTCAACATCTCGCAATGGCTGGAGCGCATAGCCGTGCTGTATGCCACCTCCATCCAGCGTGCCTGCTCGTCCGAGTCCACCTCGCTAAACACCTGAGCGGTAGAGGAGGGGGTCGGGGGGTCTGAGACTTGAAAAGGAGAAATGGGGCGACAGGAGAGGGTAGAGAGGAAACAGGAGAGGGTAGAGAGGAAACAGGAGAGGGTAGAGAGGAAACAGGAGAGGGTAGAGAGGAAACAGGAGAGGGTAGAGAGGAAACAGGAGAGGGTAGAGAGGAAACAGGAGAGGGTAGAGAGGAAACAGGAGAGGGTAGAGTGGAAACACGAGAGGGTAGAGAGGAAACAGGAGAGGGTAGAGAGGAAACAGGAGAGGGTAGAGTGGAAACAGGAGAGGGTAGAGAGGAAACAGGAGAGGGTAGAGTGGAAACAGGAGAGGGTAGAGAGGAAACAGGAGAGGGTAGAGTGGAAACAGGAGAGGGTAGAGAGGAAACAGGAGAGGGTAGAGAGGAAACAGGAGAGGGTAGAGAGGAAACAGGAGAGGGTAGAGAGGAAACAGGAGAGGGTAGAGAGGAAACAGGAGAGGGTAGAGAGGAAACAGGAGAGGGTAGAGAGAAAACAGGAGAGGGTAGAGAGGAAAAAGGAGAGGGTAGAGAGGAAACAAAAGAGGTTAGAGAGGAGACGGTAGAGAGGAGGCAGGAGAGGGTAAAGAGAAGACAGGAGAGGGTGGAGACGAAAATCTCTTTTCTAACGGACCATTTTCTCCAGCAATAAACAGAGACAGAAGAAGTGCTTTGTCCCACAAAACAAGAAGATGGAGATTACACTTCTGATACCTAAGAAATTTTCACTTCCCTGCTGTTGGATATTGCTAAAGAGATTAGCGTGCATCAGAGCACTTCTATTCCGGCTCTATGCTTCTGTTCCTGCTTCAGCTGGGCCCTCTGCTTTTTTTACACTGTAGATTAGACTGTTGTCTGCTCTGAATTCGCTCTCTCTCTCTCTCACTCTCACTCTATCTCTCTATCTCTCTAGCAATATCCGGTCTCTCCGGTCTCTCTCTCTCTCTCTATATATATATATATATATATAGATGCGTGAAATATATAAATATAAATATATATATAAATTGAGGACAATTTTGTCTATGGCTAAACCTTAATTTTTTGAATTGGGGTTTGTTTTTATCGATTTTCCGTAAGCATTGTCCCAGTCTGAATTGTCTGAATTGAATTTCAACTAGTTTTTTAAGAACTGGACTTTGATCGAAATTAAACGTGAAAAGGTGTATTAAGCAGCACTAAGCTTTACTTTTAAAATTTACAAGTTGTAGCAACATTAACTAGATACCTGTGCGTTTCAGCCCGTTTCAACACGCCTAGGCTAACTATGCTTAGCGTAGTTGCTTCGCGCCTCGGCGCTATAGCTAGTTTCTGCCCTCTGCAGCCCATCAATATTGGTATATTTTTACAAGAATTCAAGCGATAGGAATTCCATGGGTATTATTCCTTTTTGCTGCCTTGGTACTGCAAGCGTTCAATTTAATCATAGATACGGAAATCTGACTTGCGAGACTGAAAATTTTCTGTCCATGGTCGACACTCGCTGGCATAGCGGAGTTCAATTTAATCCTGGGGGCATCAATTTGATCATTCTAATCAAATAACGTTAGATATCCTGTGTTGTCGAGTCAAAAAATGTTTAGATTGACTGGCTGTCCAGCGATGCAGGCTGGAATAAACCTCAGCATCTGCCGGTACCAGCCTCCGCGTTTTGCAACGGTCACTTCACGGGTTGCGTCCTCTGCAACCCTCTGTAGGACAAGGATTCTCCACTCTCGTAGCGAATGACCATCAGGCGGAGTGTCCAGCTCTTCTTGCAGTTGTGGTTGAGCCAGCTGGCTTTTGGCTGCCTTCAGACAGGCGTGCGCGTTCTCCACAGGATTGAGGAACTGCGAGTAAGGAGGCAATGTCACCAGGCACCAAGCGGGCTGAAATTGATCTGGGATTGTCACTCCATGATGAAAACGGGCTCCATTCATGATCACACAGAACTCCTCGCCATCAAGTACATCACGACTCTTCACACTTTGCACCTGAACTTCTGGAACCTGGATGCCATCATAGTCTCTCCAAGGATCATATGATGTAAAAGACAAGCTAAAAACAAGTTACCATGACAGTAAAAATGTGCATTGTATGCATAGAATGATCAAATTGATGCCCCCAAGATTAAATTGAACTCCGCTATGCCAGCGAGTGTCGACCATGGACAGAAAATTTTCAGTCTCGCAAGTCAGATTTCCGTATCTATGATTAAATTGAACGCTTGCAGTACCAACTAGGCCGCAAAAAGGACTATTCCTGCAATTCGGGTACCAATCAACAGAGAGAAAAAAGCACTCATTTCACGGCCGGGATGGTTGGCCCATAGACAGCATTATTTCCCATTTGAAAATTCGCGCGAGAAAGTCTTGCCAGAGACGAGAAAACTTTTCGGGGGCATTGAACTTTCAAGGCTGTAGTTTTTTGCCGAGATTTTTTCACCTTCTTATTCAAACCGCCTAATGAGCTGATAGTTCCACTTTGAAAGTTCAATTTTTGACAAATGCAAATTCAAAAAAGAGTTGCGGACTCAAAGAGATTAAAAAAGTTAATTATTTCCCAAAAACGCTAAAGATCTGCAGCGTAATAAATAAATTTTGCAAATGAAAAGGCTTATGAAGAAAGTAAAGCTAAAAACTAATTAGGAAAGTCTTTAGTCAATCACTAATTAGGACATTTGCAAGGCTTTTTTAATCGAGTATTAAAAATCAAACAGACAACCTGACCGCGCTTGTATGGCTTACTTTGTATAGTGCAACTGCAACCACTTCCTGTGTCACTCCCTGTGTCACTCCTAGTGTCACTCCCTGTGTCACTCCCTGTGTCACTCCCCGTGTCACTCCCTGTGTCACTCCCTGTGTCACTCGTAGTGTCACTCCCTGTGTCACTCGTAGTGTCACTCCCTGTGTCACTCCTTGTGTCACTCCTAATGTCACTCCTAGTGTCACTCCTAGTGTCACTCCCTGTGTCACTCCCTGTGTCACTCCTAGTGTCACTCCCTGTGTCACTCGTAGTGTCACTCCTAATGTCACTCCTAGTGTCACTTCTAGTGTCACTCCCTGTGTCACTCCCTGTGTCACTCCTAGTGTCACTCCACGTGTCACTCCATGTGTCACTCCCTGTGTCACTCCCTGTGTCACTCCTAGTGTCACTCCCTGTCTCACTCCTAGTGTCACTCCCCGTGTCACTCCCTGTGTCACTCCCTGTGTCACTCGTAGTGTCACTCCCTGTGTCACTCGTAGTGTCACTCCCTGTGTCACTCCTTGTGTCACTCCTAATGTCACTCCTAGTGTCACTCCACGTGTCACTCCATGTGTCACTCCCTGTGTCACTCCCTGTGTCACTCCTAGTGTCACTCCCTGTCTCACTCCTAGTGTCACTCCATGTGTCACTCCGTGTCACTCCCTGTGTCACTCCTAGTGTCACTTCTAGTGTCACTCCCTGTGTCACTCCCTGTGTCCCTGCCACTGGCACTAGTTCATATGTCACTCCTTAGTTAATCAGTCCGTGTATCACCCCTGCATCACCCCTTGTGTCACTCCCCGTCTCGCTCATCTGTATCTGCCTCACCTTGAGCATGGCGTCAGAGAACTTCCAGTTGTCAGACTCGTGCACGTTGATCACGACGGCTTCAATCCAGGCGTTGTCCGCGTTCAGATGGTCGTCCATGTAGCCTTTGAAAATCTGGATTGGAAACCGGAGAGTTAATTACGATAATTTATATTTTTTACGGGTGGGAGAGAAAGAGAGAGAGAAAGAGGGAGTAGGGTTGAGAGAGAGAGGGAGGGTAGGGGTGGGAAAGAGGGAGAGTAGGGGTAGGAGAGAGGGAGAGTAGTGGGAGGGGTGGGAGAGAGGGTGGGAGGGGTGGGAGAGTGGGGGTGGGAGACATGGAGAGTAGGGGTGGGAGAGAGGGAGAGTGGGGGTGGGAGACATGGAGAGTAGGGGTGGGAGAGTGGGGGTGGGAGACATAGAGAGTAGGGGTGGGAGAGAGGGAGAGTGGGGGTGGGAGACATGGAGAGTAGGGGTGGGAGAGAGGGAGAGTGGGGGTGGGAGACATGGAGAGTAGGGGTGGGAGAGAGGGAGAGTAAGGGTGGGAGAGAGGGTGGGAGCGGTGGGAGAGAGGGTGGGAGGGGTGGGAGAGAGGGTGGGAGGGGTGGAAGAGAGGGTGGGAGGGGTGGGAGAGAGGGTGGGAGGGGTGGGAGGGGTGGGAGGGGTGGGAGAGAGGGTGGGAGGGTTGGAGGGAGGGTTTAATGGTTGAGGTTGAGCTGCTCTGCTTGCAACCCCCTGACAAGGGGATGAGAGCAGCAAAACATGCATATTTGCTTAGCGACATTGAAGAGAACAAAAGCAAACATATAAATGTCACAAATATGAATACGAAATCTGAACTTCAGTAACGCTTGAGCTTTTGTTGAACTGGCGTGGCAGTTTTTTCACAACATGGCTCTGTTCATTGCTGAGCACTCATGCCCATCTGATCCTGACTGATGGTAGATGCAAAATGGTAGATCTACTAGGGGCTGAAAAATGTTTTTTTGAGTCCTACTTTTGTAGCTCCGATTGGTTTTTATCGGACTGTGCAAGAACTCAACCAAAACATGCTTGTCTGGAGCAGGCAAAGCAGGCCACTAAAAAGTAGACATTATAATTAGTTCATATAGCGTGCACTTTAACATTTACTAACCACATCTGACATCGAGTTTCTAAGGGCCTGAAGTGAGGAAAAATATATCATGAGATCTCTATAGCTAAGCTCACTCTGATCTACTCTTATATAATCTCACTCTGATCTGTATATATACATGTACATGTAATAATCTCACTCTGATCGACTATATCTAATCTCACTCTGATCGACTATATCTAATCTCACTCTGATCTACTATATCTAATCTCACTCTGATCTACTATATCTAATCTCACTCTGATCTACTATATCTAATCTCACTTTGATCTACTATATCTAATCTCACTCTGATCTACTATATCTAATCTCACTCTGATCTACTATATCTAATCTCACTTTGATCTACTATATCTAATCTCACTCTGATCTACTATATCTAATCTCACTCTGATCTACTATATCTCATCTCACTCTGATCTACTATATCTAATCTCACTCTGATCGACTATATCTAATCTCACTCTGATCGACTATATCTAATCTCACTCTGATCTACTATATCTAATATCACTCTGATCTACTATATCTAATCTCACTCTGATCGACTATATCTAAATCTCACTCTGATCTCTACATCTAATCTCACTCTTATCGACTATATCTAAATCTCACTCGATCTCTATATCTAATCTCACTCTGATCGACTATATCTAAATCTCACTCTGATCTCTATATCTAATCTCACTCTGATCGACTATATCTAAATCTCACTCGATCTCTATATCTAATCTCACTCTGATCGACTATATCTAAATCTCACTCGATCTCTAAATCTAATATCACTCTGATCTCTACATCTATTCTGGCTCCTATCTCACAAGAGATCAGAGTCTGTAATCATCCTGTCTATTCTCACGACCGCTATCTCTAGTCTCGGGCTCGTCGCACTCTACTCTCACCCCACCGCCTACCTGTTCAGCCCGCCCCTTCATAATGGCGTTGATCTCTTGTCTAGCATCTTTCTTCTGCAGCAGCTGTTTGAGTCGCCGGCTGATGAAGTTCTTGAGCAGGGCCGGGACGCAGTCGTCATAGTCGCAGTTATCGAAGTGATCGGTCAGAAACTAAAACAAGTTGGGTCATTGTGCAGTTTTGGGTTGGCATTAAATAGTTTTGGGTCATTGTGTAGTTTGGGTTTGGTCAATAAATTGTTTTGGGATCAGTTCTGAGGTCATTGTGTAGTTTTAGGGTGATTTTGCAGTATTGGAGTCACTGTAGTTTTGGGGTCATTATGGTGCAGTTTTTGGTTCATTGTGTAGTTTTGGGGTCATTGTGTAGTTATGGGGTCATTGTGTAGTTATGGGGTCATTGTGTAGTTTTGGGATCATTGTATAGTTTTGGGTTCATTGCGTAGTCTTTGGGTCATTGTGTAGTTTTGGGGTCATTGTGTAGTTTTGGGGTCATTGTGTAGTTTTTGGGTCATTGTGTAGTTTTGGGGTCATTGTATAGTTTTGGGGTCATTGTGTAGTTTTGGGTTCATTGCGTAGTCTTTGGGTCATTGTATAGTTTTGGGGTCATTGTATAGTTTTAGGGTCATTGTGTAGTTTTGGGATCATTGTATAGTTTTAGGGTCATTGTATAGTTTTGGGTTCATTGCGTAGTCTTCGGGTCATTGTATAGTTTTGGGGTCATTGCGTAGTCTTCTGCTCATTGTGTAGTTTTAGGGTCATTATGTATTTTTGGGTATTTTAGTTTCTCTTTTGGGTAATTATGAGATTTTTCAAAGTTGTATCCATATTAACAACCAGCTTTTGTAATGCTTCCAAATAGTTCCCTCAGTTTAATCGAGAAAGCTTGAAACCGCTCACCCATGGCAGGCAGAACTGCTTGTGTCGAAACAGCGACAACACTTGCAGAATCGGATGACCCAATCGATGAATGACTGCGCCTGAAGGGGCGCGGCTCCATCGAGTCATGGCGATCACCACGGCATTGTTGGGTCCCCAGCGAGGCAGCAGGCCCTTGCCCTTCAGTCCAGTTCGACCCATGGGGTTCAAGGGGGCAGAGGACACCGTGTCCAAGCGGTATCTGCCCATCATGCTCTGCCGACGGAGTCCTGATCGACTGTCCAGCTGGTTAAAGTTGATGGATTGCAGCGGCCTGCAAGTCATCGTTAGGGCGATTTTCCAAGCTGTCTATGGGCGATTTTGTAAGCTGTCTATGGGCGATTTTTCAAACTGTCTATGGGCGATTTTGTAAGCTGCCTATAGTCGACTTTCCAAACTGTCTATGGGCGATTTTCCAAACTGTCTATGAGCGATTTTGTAAGCTGTCTAAGGGCGATATTCCAAACTGTCTATGGGCGATTTTCCAAAATGTCTATGGGCGATTTAGTAAGCTCTCTGGGATGGGAGAGAGTGAGTAGGGGTGGGAGAGGGAGAGTAAGGGTGGGAGAGAGGGTGGGAGGGTGTTAGAGAGGGAGAGTAGGGGTGGGAGAGAGGTTGGGAGGGTGGGAGAGAAGATGGGATCGGAGAAACTGTCTATGGGCGATTTTTTCAGCTGTCTGTGGGCGATTCTTTAGGGGATTCTTATAATTTTCTATATTGTATAGAAGCGATTTTTATGAGTGGCTTTTATATTTTTCATGGATCGATTAAAGAGCCTCTATAGAGAATATTGTGAAATCTTTATAACAACAGCCTAAAATTCTCTACACTAATTGCATTTGTAAAATTGAAAGCACTTGAATTTGTTATCTGTTATCTCCGCTTATCGTATAATTGTAAAGTGATGATAGAGAACGGGTTATGGTTCGGGTTCGTTGCAATATCTTTTAAAATTTCCTAAAAAAGTTCATCTAGTCATTAAAATACATTTCTAAATGTATCTCAAAATGAAAGCACGTGACGGGTATCATTAAGTTTTTCGAAACTGTTAATAAAAAGGACTAATTAGTAGCTAAATAATTACAAAAGAATGAGGCATTGTATGCTAATTCGTATGCTTACACTGTTGGCCCATCGAAGCTCTCCTCGTTAGGAAAGATAAGCACCTCTTCAGACGCATCGAATGCAAAGTAATCACGGTAGTCAATCTGAAATTTAATATTTATGAGGCTTGATACTGTTATATACTACTAATTTGAAAAGAAAAAATAGGGTAAATATTATATGTGACAGGTGAAACGAGAATATCTGACGGACGAAACAGGTAAATCTAAGCAGTGAAGCAGGTAAATCTAACCAGTGAAGCAGGTGAATCTAACCAGTGAAGCAGGTAAATCTAACCAGTGAAACAGGTGAATCTAACCAGTGAAACAGGTAAATCTAACCAGTGAAGCAGGTGAATCTAACCAGTGAAACAGGTGAATCTAACCAGTGAAACAGGTAAATCTAACCAGTGAAACAGGTGAATCTAACCAGTGAAACAGGTGAATCTGACCAGTGAAGCAGGTAAATCTAACCAGTGAAGCAGGTAAATCTAACCAGTGAAGCAGGTAAATCTAACCAGTGAAACAGGTAAATCTATCCAGTGAAACAGGTGAATCTAACCAGTGAAACAGGTAAATCTAACCAGTGAAACAGGTAAATCTAACCAGTGAAACAGGTGAATCTAACCAGTGAAACAGGTGAATCTAACCAGTGAAACAGGTAAATCTAACCAGTGAAACAGGTGAATCTAACCAGTGAAACAGGTAAATCTAACCAGTGAAGCAGGTAAATCTAACCAGTGAAACAGGTGAATCTAACCAGTGAAACAGGTAAATCTAACCAGTGAAACAGGTGAATCTAACCAGTGAAACAGGTGAATCTAACCAGTGAAACAGGTAAATCTAACCAGTGAAGCAGGTAAATCTAACCAGTGAAAAAGGTGAATCTAACCAGTGAAACAGGTAAATCTAACCAGTGAAACAGGTGAATCTAACCAGTGAAACAGGTGAATCTAACCAGTGAAGCAGGTAAATCTAACCAGTGAAGCAGGTGAATCTAACCAGTGAAACAGGTGAATCTAACCAGTGAAACAGGTAAATCTAACCAGTGAAACAGGTAAATCTAACCAGTGAAACAGGTGAATCTAACCAGTGAAACAGGTAAATCTAACCAGTGAAGCAGGTAAATCTAACCAGTGAAGCAGGTAAATCTAACCAGTGAAACAGGTGAATCTAACCAGTGAAACAGGTAAATCTAACCAGTGAAACAGGTAAATCTAACCAGTGAAGCAGGTAAATCTAACCAGTGAAACAGGTGAATCTAACCAGTGAAACAGGTAAATCTAACCAGTGAAGCAGGTAAATCTAACCAGTGAAGCAGGTGAATCTAACCAGTGAAACAGGTAAATCTAACCAGTGAAACAGGTGAATCTAACCAGTGAAGCAGGTAAATCTAACCAGTGAAGCAGGTAAATCTAACCAGTGAAGCAGGTGAATCTAACCAGTGAAACAGGTGAATCTAACCAGTGAAACAGGTAAATCTAACCAGTGAAACAGGTGAATCTAACCAGTGAAGCAGGTGAATCTGACCAGTGAAGCAGGTAAATCTAACCAGTGAAGCAGGTAAATCTAACCAGTGAAGCAGGTAAATCTAACCAGTGAAACAGGTAAATCTAACCAGTGAAACAGGTGAATCTAACCAGTGAAGCAGGTAAATCTAACCAGTGAAGCAGGTAAATCTAACCAGTGAAGCAGGTGAATCTAACCAGTGAAACAGGTGAATCTAACCAGTGAAACAGGTAAATCTAACCAGTGAAACAGGTGAATCTAACCAGTGAAACAGGTGAATCTGACCAGTGAAGCAGGTAAATCTAACCAGTGAAGCAGGTAAATCTAACCAGTGAAGCAGGTAAATCTAACCAGTGAAACAGGTGAATCTAACCAGTGAAACAGGTAAATCTAACCAGTGAAACAGGTGAATCTAACCAGTGAAACAGGTAAATCTAACCAGTGAAACAGGTAAATCTAACCAGTGAAACAGGTAAATCTAACCAGTGAAGCAGGTAAATCTAACCAGTGAAGCAGGTGAATCTAACTATGTGAAACAGGTAAATCTAACCAGTGAAACAGGTAAATCTAACCAGTGAAACAGGTAAATCTAACCGGTAAAACAGGTAAATGTAGCCGGTGAAACAGCCAAACCTGCCAGGCTCCCCAGTCTCACCTCCCACGGGATCTTGTCCGGCGGCACATTCATCCGCATGCCCGGGTACTGCTCAAAGTTGAACGGCACGTAGCGCCACAGGCGGTGCTGCAGGCTCCGGTATTCAATCAGACGCCCGGTTCCCGGATCGTCCACCACCGGCCTTATGGTGGCCGCGTCCTCTTCCAGATCTTCGTTGTCGTCAAAATCGTCCTCCTCGTCGTCTCCTTCCTCCGCGGCGGTGGCTCCCGTTGCTGCTGTCGCCGCCGCGGCTCCTCTGGGCTCAGCGACACCCGCCGTTGTCGCACCAGCCGCTTTTGAAGCAGCAGAAGTCAGGCTGGAGCCCTGCAATCCGCCGCCTTCAACAGCAGCGCTGCCGGAGGTCGGATCTGCACCTGCCGAACTGGCCGGAGCGGCGCCCCGTCGACGCCAGCGCCTCTCCGCTGTGCCGCTGCTGGAGCTGGCCGAAGCCAACTGCTGCAGCACCTCCTGGTCCAGCTGCCCCACTGACACCGGAGTGGAGGCCAGAGCTTCCGCAGCGGCTGTTCTGGCGATTTCCTGGAACCAGGCTGGCGGGGCTGACTGATAAGCTGTGGTGACGGCTTCCAGAACTCGCTGCTCGAGTTGGTTCAGCTGCTGCTGCTGCGCCTCGGCTGTGTTTACCGACCCGGCCACTGCTCGCGCCTGCTGCACCGAGGCCAGCCGCTCCTGGCCTTCCCGAAGCGCCTGCACAGCAACACTGAATCCATTCAGCGTGTTTGACAGGTCGGTCAATCTCTGATCGAAATCAGTGCTAATCTTTGTCAGCTGAGTGTCTACGCTTTTGAATTTCTTTTCGAGTTCCATCCCGATGCCGCTAGTCGCGTCCGACATCTGCTTGGCCACGTCAGCCGCTGCCGGGAGAAGGCCGCCGGCACCCAGCTGGGGACCAGAAGTCCTGACTATGACAGACTTTGAGTCCGAGCGACCGCCCTGTGTTTTGTTATTTTTTACTGAGATGTAGAGATGGTTTAACACCTGCCACCCCATTCACCGATTTCTCGACCGAGCAACCGCCACCCCGTTTAGTTAGAGGCTGTGTGCACCCTGGCGCACTTTAAGCGACATTGTCACACAACCGGCGAGAGGCATTTTCTGCCCATTCCGCCGGCTCCCCTGAGCAGGTACACCAGCGCGCGGATACGTACGCAGTCATACGCACAGGCACACACTCACACAGGAGTGTACAGCGGCCCTGACTTTATTTTATCGTTAGACATGCACACTTCACTGTGCCTTGGGGGTTGGCCCTCAAGGACTTTAATTGCACGAGCAGAGCCAAGCCGAGATTCCAAATTAGCACCAAATTAATGGGACTGCACTTGAAATCGAGCCTGGGCCGCTGGCACATCAGAGCGCCGCGCTAGACCACTAGGCTCTGATTCTCTGCCCCAGAACCCACCACCCCATCCTCCGATTCCCTGCCCCAGCACCCACCACCCAACCCTCCGATTCTCGCCCTAGCACCCACCACCCCACCCTCCGATTCTCGCCCCAGCACCCACCACCCCATCCTCCGATTCCCTGCCCCAGCACCCACCACCCCATCCTCCGATTCTCTGCCCCAGTACCCACCACCCCATCCTCTGATTCCCTGCCCCAGCACCCACCACCCCATCCTCCGATTCTCTGCCCCAACACCCACAACCCCATCCTCCGATTCTCTGCCCAAGCACCCACCACCCCATCCTCCGATTCTCTGCCCAAGCACTCACCATCGCCCAGCCAATCAAAACCCACCTTCTTTCCATGACACTCCTGATCCTGTCTCAAAAAGTCCATCGCCTTCATGTGCTCCCACTTGACGAGTTCGCGCTCCTTTTTAACATTGTCTTTATAACTGATTCTCAGCGGGTCCTCCAGTTCCGATAGTTTGCGACCCTGATATCGCAACTGGATAAAGAACACAAGCTCGTAAGCATGCCAGAAAATGATCAGCGGTGGAGCTAGCGGTGACCTTTCAATGTACTCCTTGATCATGCTGTACCGTTGGTAATTCCAGTGCAGAGCAGAGAACTGATTGATCGATTCGTAGGTGCTGGAGAACATGGCGATCAACAGGTTAAACATGAGGATGTTGGTCAAGAGAACGTAGACACCGAGCATGATCGGCAGTAGCCATTTTGCTGTCCAGTGGGGACACTTGCCCTCATCAAGGCAGCCGCTGTCTGCAAATCAATAATAATAGCAAAATGCTTTTGCTTTATTTAATTGAATTCATTATGATTTTTAACCGATATTAAGATTGCTGCCTCACTCTCATCTCAAATACCAGCGTACTTATCACACTCTCTAATCTCACTTACTCTAATCTCACCCTCTCGCTCTCAAATCTCACGTATTATCATCCACTTTCTCTACATTATTGTCGAATCACACCCTTGTACCCTCTCGCTCTCTAATATCACCTACTCTAATCTCGCCTGCTATAATCTCACCTACTATAATCTCACCATCTCGCTCTCCAATCTCACCTACTCTAATCTCACCTGCTATAATCTCACCTACTCTAATCTCATCTACTCCTGTCTCCTCCTCTCTATTACTCTAATCTCACCTACTCTATTCTCACCATCTTTCTCTCTAATCTCACCCTGTCTAATCTCTTCTCCACTCACTCAAGTAGCCAGCAGGCGCACTCACCCTCAGCCTGAATTGAGTCCAATCCAAAGTCGCCAAACATTTGAAAATAGGCTCTAGTTAAAAAGTGTATAAAAATCTCCGTGTGAGTCATCTTCTTAGGCGATGTCTTATTAAAATCCTGATTAGGCGTGTAAAATCCAGTTGGATAAGCGATAGACTGGGCCGCCACCCCGTACCCGAGGATGAACACCAGCAAGATCACCATGAACGGCACTAAATCGTTAATAACCATCTTGCCAATCATGATCAGTTTCGGTCCCAGGGCAATGTGGAAACTGAAGATGTACATCAGTCGGATGCAGAAGGCGAACAGACTGAAGGCGTAGCAAATTCTCGCCGCGACAAACAATCCGTCCGTGAGGATGACGTCATAGGCGTGACCGGACAAGAGTACAGTTTCGGGCGATTCACTTAATAAAGATATTAGTCTCAGTACGAGGCCAAGTACGAATAAGCCCACAGCTGTACAATCGAGTTTGTTCCAACTGTCTGAGATGTACGTTGAGAAACTGATTCCGGATAGGGTGGCCTGCACAGAGGTTGGGTTGGAGTTGCGATGGTTAATGCAGATGAGGGTGGCGAGGGCTAGAGAGGGACTGGTTAGGAGAGAGTGTACATTGGGGTGGCGGGGGATAGGGAGGGACTGGTCGGGAGAGAGTGTACATTGGGGTGGCGGGGGATAGAGAGGGACTGGTCGGGAGAGAGTGTACATTGGGGTGGCGGGGGATAGAGAGGGACTGGTCGGGAGAGAGTGTACATTGGGGTGGCGGGGGATAGAGAGGGACTGGCCAGAAGAAGGTGTACATTGGGGTGGCGGGGATAGAGAGGGACTGGTTGGGAGAGAGTGTACATTGGGGTGGCGGGGGATAGAGAGGGACTGGTCGGGAGAAAGTGTACATTGGGGTGGCGGGGATAGAGAGGGACTGGTTGGGAGAGAGTGTACATTGGGGTGGCAGGAATAGAGAGGGGCTGGTAGATAGAGAGTGTACATTGGGGTGACGGGGGATAGAGACGGACTGATCGGGAGAGAGTGTACATTGGGGTGGCGTGGGCTAGAGAGGGACTGGTCAGAAGAAAGTGTACATTGGGGTGCTGTAGATATAACTACATGTATTGAAATTGCCATAGCAGTCATACAGCTCGTGTGTCGCCAACGCAGGGAAAAATGTCGCCTCAAACAGGATAGAGCTGTTGCAGAAAACTTGAAGAAGCTGCAGAGGCGGAGCTAAGAATTTTCTAATGGCTATATTTAATCATGGCATCTGTGCGCTTGCTTATCACATGTAAAAGTATACTAGTAATGCGAGAAAGGAAACGTCAGGCCATCCGGAAAATTCTTGCAGCTCATTTAACGAATAATAATTAGTCAGAGCAAAAAGTATAGATTTATAGCTCGTATGTACTATTAATTCAACAAAATTGACACACACGGCTGAAACCACAGCCTGCCTACGAGTTTAAGCCGCTCTATGCTAGCATCAGTGAGAAACAGCTGCGGATCGCTAATCTAGCCAATATATAAGATGAAAATGGATTTTAATATTCGAGTTAAAAAAGTACGGAATTGAATTCCGCGAAACTTCTAAAAGCTCGAATTCCTATAGTTACGATTTTTGGAAGTTGATTTCACATTCACGGATTTGCTTTGTCACTGGATATAATGAAGCTGTTGACAGGCAAGTGAAATGGGATCAGGTATTGACGGATTCTGTTAGTTAGGATTCTAATATTTTCCAACTCAAATACTGAGTTGTGCCAACTGTGTTCAAATACGCACTGGGATTTTTTATGTCGCTCCCAGACTCAAAGCATTAGCCAAATAAAATTAACAAATATCTAAGCTTCTCTCTCTACTCTCATCTCCCTCCTCTTCCCTCCTTTCCCCTCCTCTCCACTGATCTCCCCTCTCTCCCCTCATTTCCCCCTTCTCTCCCCTCATCTCCCCCCTTTCTCCCCTCATCTCTCCCTTCTCTCCCCTCATCTCCCCCCTGTCTCCCCTCATCTCTCCCTTCTCTCCCCTCATCTCTCCCTTCTCTCCCTCATCTCCCCCTCTCTCCTCTCATCTCCCCCCTTTCTCCCCTCATCTCCCCTCTCCCCCTCATCCCCCCTCTCACGCCTCTCTCCCTTCTCCTCTTTCTCGCTCTCATCTTTCCTTCTTTACCCTCCTCTCATCTCTTCTCTCAGCTATCTGTCATAACTTTTCTCCCGTCCTTCTGCAGTCTCTTCTCTTCTCGATCCTCAAATTTCACTTAGGTGGCAGTCAGAGAACAGACACAATATTGACAATTGCGATTCACACCCAGTCAAGAGCAATTCGATTCCAAAAAGCTTTTAAAAAATTACTTAACTCAAAGCAACAATTACACTCTTTGAGTTTGGCATTGTTTTATTAAAAGACTCAGAAAGCATTGTCATTAGACCTCACGTGATGCACCTGCTTACCTGCTTAACCTCCTCTAAAAGCAAAGTGACAATCCAGGAAATTACAATATACTCCATCACGGTGAAATCGTGCTTCAAATCGAACAGAAGCAAATAGCTGAACATGAATAGGAAGGTTAGATAGGAGAACTGAAATTTAAGTGCACGGAAGGTGTTCAATGTTATTTATTGATACTGGATAAAGGGCTCTATGTACTTTTTATATCATATCGCAATGAATACCATTTCGCTTCCACTACCAAAGAAAATACCTGTGCCTATTTAGGACACATTTTGGCACCCTGACATGTCATGACACGCTACATTCGGCTTTCCTGACATATTAGACATCCCTGACACATTCTATCTCAGACACACTACATTAGGCATCCCTGACACACTACATTAGGGATCCCTGACACACTACATTAGGCATTCCTGACGCATTGCATCACTGACACACTACATTAGGGATCCCTGACACACTAAATTAGGGATCTCTGACACACTACATTAGGGATCCCTGACACACTACATTAGGCATTCCTGACGCATTGCATCACTGACACACTACATTAGGGATCCCTGACACACTACATTAGACATTCCTGACGCATTGCATCACTGACACACTACATTAGGGATCCCTGACACACTAAATTAGGGATCTCTGACACACTACATTAGGGATCCCTGACACACTACATTAGGCATCCCTGACACACTACATTAGGCATCCCTGACACACTACATTAGACATTCCTGACGCATTGCATCACTGACACACTACATTAGGGATCCCTGATACACTACATTAGGGATCTCTGACACACTACATTAGGGATCCCTGACACACTACATTAGGCATCCCTGACACACTACATACGGCATCCCTGACACACTACATTAGACATCCCTGACAGACAGAAACATCAAATTAGGCACTACAGACACATCAAATTAGGCACTACAGACACATCAAATTAGGCGCTACAGACACATCAAATTAGGCACTACAGACACATCAAATTAGGCACTGCAGACACATCAAATTAGGAACTACAGACACATCAAATTAGGCACTACAGACACATCAAATTAGGCGCTACAGACACATCAAATTAGGCACTACAGACACATCAAATTAGGCACTACAGACACATCAAATTAGGCACTACAGACACATCAAATTAGGCACTACAGACACATCAAATTAGGCACTACAGACACATCAAATTAGGAACTACAGACACATCAAATTAGGCACTACAGACACATCAAATTAGGCACTACAGACACATCAAATTAGACACTACAGACACATCAAATTAGGAACTACAGACACATCAAATTAGGCACTACAGACACATCAAATTAGGCGCTACAGACACATCAAATTAGGCGCTACAGACACATCAAATTAGGCACTACAGACACATCAAATTAGGCACTACAGACACATCAAATTAGGCTCCCTAGACGCATGAACTCGGCGGTAAAGCTCACCGTGTTATACACGAATCGAACCACGGGAGCCATGTAGAACTCTTTCATTCTTTGGCAGGTCTGACCGCAGTTGAGCACGCTGGCCTGCCGGATGTGGCTGAGCAAAGATTTCCTGAAAGTTTGTGGTCTTAAAGTTTGACATTGAACAAAGCTATCTCAGTCATCGAATTCCAAATTCTATAGATGTTACCATGCAGAATATGTTCTAATAAAAGAAGGTAAGAGAGATGAAGAGCTGACAATACTGATCTTGCTAATGCAGAGGGTCTGTCTTTAAATATACCAATCCATCTCCTTACATCTCCCATCTCCCTACATCTCCAATCTTCTTATCTCTTCCCATCTCCTTACATCTCCCATCTCCCTACATCTCCAATCTTCTTATCTCTTCCCATCTCCTTACATCTCCCATCTCCCTACATTTCCCATCTCCCTACATCTCACATCTCCCTACAACTCCAATCTTCCTATCTCTTCCCATCTCCTTACATCTCCCATCTCCCTACCTCTCCTGTCTCCCTACATCTCCCATCTCACTACATCTGCCATCTCCCTACATCTCTACCCATCTCCCTACATCTCTGCCCATCTCCCTACATCTCTACCCATCTCCCTACATCCCTACCCATCTCCCTACATCTCTGCCCATCTCCCTACATCTCTACCCATCTCCTTATCTCTCTACCCATCTCCCTACATCTCCTTTCTCTCTACATCTCCCACCTCCATATCCCCATATCCCTACATTTCCTATCTCCCTCTATTCTCTAAATTCACAGCATTGTTTCAAATCTATATTTTAGTTAAAATCTAATAGATATTCCCATTTGCGTCACTTATATTTCTCAGATATCAATAGCTTTCCGCTAGAAGAATATCTTGACCAACTTCCCAGGAAAGAATCAAATTGTGTACTTTTACAATTCAAAGAATTAGAAGGTAATAGCGGTCGAAAGGGTTGGTTCCGTTTTGCAAGGATGTACAAAAGCCACTCTTTGGCTGCTTCAGTGAGATTGACTTACAAAGTTACTAATTAGGCTAAAGAAAGGAAAAGGACGGTACAAATTACAATGGTACTAATTTCCTCTTTAGCCTAATACGCTGTAATTATCATATGCCCGCATTATGCAGATCTGCTTCCTCAAGGTATATAGACATTAGGGAGAAGAATAGACATGATGCAAATGCAGGAATATCATTACACCCTGATCCCTGACAGAATCTCAGACTGTCTGACACGCCAAATCAAATAGATTGAACCATAAATGTATTGGATATTTCAACTCTGTGGAGTCATGAGAGGTAGAGCTCGTAAAGAGAGAGAGTAGAGCAGGTGATGGGAGAGAGTAGAGCGGGTGAAGGGTGAGGGTTGAGCGGGTGAAGGGTGAGAGGTTGAGCGGGTGAACCGTGAGAGGTAGAGCTGGTGAAGAGAGAAAGTAGAGCAGGTGAAGGGAGAGAGTAGAGTGGGTGAAGGGAGAGAGTAGAGCGGGTGAAGGGAGAGAGCAGAGTGGCTGCTGTGTGAGAGTAGAGTGGTTGAAGGGATACAACAGAGTAAATGGAACCCATTCAAACAAACAAAAGCGTCCGTGAAACCACAGGCCAGTTTCACCTGTCTCCACCTTCGTAGGTCGGCCCGCCAGATTCCGGATCCGCAGCTGCATCCTCGCTTCTAGCAGTCAAAGACGGAGTCTTCTGCTGCTGCTGCTCCGCCACCTGCCTCTCGATCTCCCTGTCGGTCAGCTTGTACAACATGACGCTGGGCACAAGCCAGGGGCACACGATGCCGCACAGAATCCCAATAGAAAATCTTGTCATGGAGTTCTTGGCGCTCAGCCGGCCCATCCAAGTGCTGGTCAGGAAGTCTTGACAGCACGGGTGCGCCATGAACTTGATGCTCTCACCTTCGGCAGCCAGGTAGATACAGGAGCTGTCACCGTAGAACTTCAGCTCCCTGTTAATGAGCAGCAGAGCCCTGCGCTCGTCCTCCCGGTAGCACTGGTCCAGCACTCCCCAGGCGTGATCCTCGAACTGAGCACCGCCGCGTTGGAAATCCTCTTTGTCAGTGAAATCGTCTGTGCGGCCAACCATGGCTTTGAGGATCATTGAGGAGAGTAGAGCGGCCGCTACCGGCTCCTGGTGGGTGATAGGTAGGGTGAGAAATAGAGTGGGTGAACGGTGAGCGGTAGAGTAGATAAATGGTGAGAGGTACAGTGGATAAATGGTGAGAAGTAGAGGGAGTGAACGGTGAGAGGTGGAGTGGGTGAAGGGTGAGAGTTAGAGTGGATCAAGGGTGAGAGGTAGAGTGGGTGAAGGGTGGGAGGTAGAGTGGGTGAAGGGTGGGAGGTAGAGTGGGTTAACAGTGAGAGGTAGAGTGGGTGAAGGGTGGGAGGTAGAGTGGGTGAACAGTGAGAGGTAGAGTGGGTTAACGGTGAGAGGTAGAGTGGGTGAACAGTGAGAGGTAGAGTGGGTGAACGGTGAGAGGTAGAGTGGGTGAACGGTGAGAGGTAGAGTAGATAAATGGTGAGAGGTAAAGTGGATCAAGGGTGGGAGGTAGAGTGGGTGAAGGGTGGGAGGTAGAGTGGGTGAAGGGTGGGAGGTAGAGTGGGTGAAGGGTGGGAGGTAGAGTGGGTGAAGGGTAAGAGGTAGAGCAGCCCAGATGAAAATAACGCTCAGCAGTATACATTTACTGCTGATTTTACATTTACTGTGAAGATTTTGTCAAATAATGGGGGCCCACGCAAATCCCACACAAGCAAGCCAAATCCCACCTTCTCCATAGTCCAGAACAGTTCGGCCATCTGCAGCTTGCCAACAAGCAGAGACCAGATTAAGAGCTCGCGCGCCGGACGTTCCAGATTAATCGTTTTGAGCTTCGATTCTGCGAGCGGGATATCGAAACGTAGAGGATTAGGAATGATTCATCGCTCCGTTTTCTCACGGATGGAAACTGACTGATAGATTAAACATCCCAGAGTAGAAAGAAGTTGACGGTAGAGGACGGATTTGAGGCAGTAATGAGTAAAGTAGAATCAACATTAGCTGAAGCAGTAGAGAGCGGATTGGTGACAGTAGAGAGCGGATGGGTGACAGTAGAGACAGTAAAGAGCGGATTGATGACAGTAGAGAGCGGATGGGTGACAGTAGAGAGCGGATTGGTGACAGTAGAGAGCGGATTGGTGACAGTAGAGAGCGGATTGGTGACAGTAGAGAGCGGATGGGTGACAGTAGAGACAGTAGAGAGCGGATTGGTGACAGTAGAGAGCGGATGGGTGACAGTAGAGAGCGGATTGGTGACAGTAGAGAGCGGATTGGTGACAGTAGAGAGCGGATTGGTGACAGTAGAGAGCGGATGGGTGACAGTAGAGACAGTAGAGAGCGGATTGGTGACAGTAGAGAGCGGATTGGTGACAGTAGAGAGCGGATTGGTGACAGTAGAGAGCGGATTGGTGACAGTAGAGAGCGGATAAGTGACAGTAGAGAGCGGATGGGTGACAGTAGAGAGCGGATGGGTGACAGTAGAGAGCGGATGGGTGACAGTAGAGAGCGGATAGGTGACAGTAGAGAGCGGATTGGTGACAGTAGAGAGCGGATGGGTGACAGTAGAGAGCGGATTGGTGACAGTAGAGAGCGGATTGGTGACAGTAGAGAGCGGATTGGTGACAGTAGAGAGCGGATGGGTGACAGTAGAGACAGTAGAGAGCGGATTGGTGACAGTAGAGAGCGGATGGGTGACAGTAGAGAGCGGATTGGTGACAGTAGAGAGCGGATAAGTGACAGTAGAGAGCGGATGGGTGACAGTAGAGAGCGGATGGGTGACAGTAGAGAGCGGATGGGTGACAGTAGAGAGCGGATGGGAGACAGTAGAGAGCGGATGGGAGACAGTAGAGAGCGGATGGGTGACAGTAGAGAGCGGATGGGTGACAGTAGAGAGCGGAATGGAGGCAGAAGAGAGCGGAATGGAGGCAGAAGAGAGCGGAATGGAGGCAGTAGAGAGCGGAATGGAGGCAGAAGAGAGCGGAATGGAGGCAGTAGAGAGCGGAATGGAGGCAGAAGAGAGCGGAATGGAGGCAGAAGAGAGCGGAATGGAGGCAGTAGAGAGCGGAATGGAGGCAGAAGAGAGCGGAATGGAGGCAGTAGAGAGCGGAATGGAGGCAGTAGAGAGCGGAATGGAGGCAGTAGAGAGCGGAATGGAGGCAGTAGAGTGCGGAATGGAGGCAGTAGTGAGCGGAATGGAGGCAGTAGAGTGCGGAATGGAGGCAGTAGTGAGCGGAATGGAGGTAGTAGAGAGCGGAATGGAGGCAGTAGAGACCGGAATGGAGGCAGTAGTGAGCGGAATAGAGGTAGTAGAGAGCGGAATGGAGGCAGTAGAGACCGGAATGGGGCAGTAGATCCTCACCTTCTTCTTTCGTAGCCTTAGCGGCGGCCCCTGACAATTCCTGCTGTCTGAGATGCTGTTTGGACCCCATCTGCTGTGAATTCGCGCCCTTTCCGGAGTGGCCGGAGGAGCCGGAGGCGGGCGCCCGCACGGCCTCCATGAACTCTAATGAAGATCGACGCCGCTTCAGACGAAAAAAATTGCCTGGGAGGGCGAGCAGTGGGTCTGAGGTCAGGGGGATGGGAGATGCGCGGTTTAATACACCTGCGTCTGCTCTGTCGTGTTAGTTAAGCACTGTGAATCCTTCGCCATAACGTATCCCTGCATCTCAGCCCTTCACAATTGTGCATCTCCCTACATCTCAGCCCTTCACGATTAGAAATCACCCCTACATCTCAGTCCTTCACGATTATGAGTCTCCCTACATATTAGCCCTTCACGATTATAAAGCTCCCTACATCTCAGCCCTTTACGATTATAAAGCTCCCTACGAGTACATCTCAGCCCTTCACGATTATAAAGCTCCCTACATCTCAGTCCTTCACGATTGTGCATCTCCTTGCATCTCAGCCCTTCACGATAAGAAATCTCCCTACATCTGAGCCCTTTGCGATTAGAAAGCTCCCTACATATCAGCCCTTCACGATTGTGCATCTCTCTACGTCTCAGCCCTTCACGATTGTGCATCTCCCTACGTCTCAGCCCTTCACGATTGTGCATCTCCCTACATATCAGCCCTTCACGATTGTGCATCTCTCTACGTCTCAGCCCTTCACGATTGTGCATCTCCCTACGTCTCAGCCCTTCACGATTGTGCATCTCCCTACGTCTCAGCCCTTCACGATTGTGCATCTCTCTACGTCTCAGCCCTTCACGATTGTACATCTCCCTACATATCAGCCCTTCACGATTGTGCATCTCCCTACGTCTCAGCCCTTCACGATTGTGCATCTCCCTACATATCAGCCCTTCACGATTGTGCATCTCTCTACGTCTCAGCCCTTCACGATTGTGCATCTCCCTGCGTCTCAGCCCTTCACGATTGTGCATCTCCCAACGTCTCAGCCCTTCACGATTGTGCATCTCTCTACGTCTCAGCCCTTCACGATTGTGCATCTCTCTACGTCTCAGCCCTTCACGATTGTGCATCTCCCTACATATCAGCCCTTCACGATTGTGCATCTCTCTACGTCTCAGCCCTTCACGATTGTGCATCTCCCTACGTCTCAGCCCTTCACGATTGTGCATCTCCCTACGTCTCAGCCCTTCACTATTGTGCATCTCCCTACGTCTCAGCCCTTCACGATTGTGCATCTCCCTACGTCTCAGCCCTTCACGATTGTGCATCTCCCTTCACCTCAATCATTCAACCGTATTAAACCACAGGAATTGTATTGCGTCAACACCACCCAGCACCGATAATAAAGTACAAATATTAATTTACAAAATTTAAAATATTTTAAAAGAGGAACTATGAGGAAACATGATTTGACTATATTAGTTCTAGGAAAGATGGCATTGTAAAAGCGTCGAGTTTTTCAATCCACCTTCAACAGCAGGTGAATCTTCTCCGCTCTGAGCGGAGGCATCAAAACTTTTCTGGTGACGCCGGAGTGCCGCGGCCGCTTCCGGTTCGAGCATTTCCAGGGACGAGCGGCGACGCCGCAGTGCCGGTCTGAGGTTGCTGCTGGCAACCACCAGCTTGCGGTTGCCTCCTGATGTGAATTTTGACAGCAGCATCACCCACGGGTGTTACTTCATGATCCGCGTTGTCTACTATCTTTATCCGACTTGTCAATCTCTGTATCTTACTTGTCACTCTCTGTTCTACTTGTCACTCTCTCTTCTACTTGTCACTCTCTCTTCTACTTGTCACTCTCTCTTCTACTTGTCACTCTCTCTTCTACTTGTCACTCTCTCTTCTACTTGTCACTCTCTCTTCTACTTGTCACTCTCTCTTCTACTTGTCACTCTCTCTTCTACTTGTCACTCTCTCTTCTACTTGTCACTCTCTCTTCTACTTGTCACTCTCTCTTCTACTTGTCACTCTCTCTTCTACTTGTCACTCTCTCTTCTACTTGTCACTCTCTCTTCTACTTGTCACTCTCTCTTCTACTTGTCACTCTCTCTTCTACTTGTCACTCTCTCTTCTACTTGTCACTCTCTTAATCCTACTTATCACTCCATTTATTCTACTTGTCACTCCATTAATCCTACTTGTCACTCCATTTATCCTATTTGTCACTCCATTTATCCTACTTTTCACTCCATTTATCCTACTTTTCACTCTATTAATCCTACTTGTCATTCTATTAATCCTACTTATCACTCTATTTATCCTATTTGTCACTCCATTAATCCTACTTGTCACTCTATTTATCCTATTTGTCACTCCATTTATCCTACTTGTCACTCCATTTATCCTATTTGTCACTCCATTTATCCTACTTTTCACTCCATTTATCCTACTTGTCACTCCATTTATCCTACTTGTCACTCCATTTATCCTATTTGTCACTCCATTTATCCTACTTTTCACTCCATTTATCCTACTTTTCACTCGATTAATCCTACTTGTCATTCTATTAATCCTACATATCACTCTATTTATCCTATTTATCACTCTATTTATCTTACCTTGTCACTCCATTTATCCTACTTGTCACTCCATTTATCATTCCAATTATCCTACTTATCACTCCATTTATCATACTTGTAACCCCATTTATCCTACTTATCACTCTATTTATCCTATTTGTTACTCCATTTATCTTACCTTGTCACTCCATTTATCCTACTTGTCACTCCATTTATCCTACTTGTCATTCCAATTATCCTACTCGTCACTCCATTTATCCTATTTTTCACTCCATTTATCCTACTTGTCACTAAATTAATCTTACTTGTCACTCCATCAATCCTACCTGGCGCTCTATTTATCCTACTTGTCTCTCTTTTTCCCAAAATAATTTCCCTCTGTAGTTTCCCACTACACAGAACAGAATAAAACAAATTAATAATTGAATATTTCTTTAAATATACTGCTCAAGATATAAAAAATATGAGCGCAATAAAACAGTACCAATAAAAACGGTCCACTTACTCTTGACCTTCTTTGTCCCAGATGAGCCGTCCCTGCTAGCTCCGTTGAAATCGGCTACCGATGAGGGCGACTCGACTCCGGCCAGGTCGAGCATGGGATTAGCGAATCCCATCCCTTTGGTGTCAAATGATTGGTCCTCTGCGGAATATTGAACAAAATTTGGGACATGTTTCTTTGAAAAGCTTTAAAATTTTAGTCTGGGGATCGTTCATTGGAGTGTTTAGCGAATAATATAATCCACGAGCATGCAAAAAGTAATTAACAGCTAGTATCGCATGCCGAAAAAAATTGTTGATTTAAATAACCAAATCATTTTGAGAAAACTGGCAAGGTTATATAAATGGACTTTCTCTACCCAAAAAACTGAAATGTCACTTTCGTAATAGTGCTGGCTTCATTTAAAGGTAAGGTTTATCAATTTTCTCGTTCGTCCCCTCAATCCAAGTACCCCATTTTATTGTTTCAGTGTTCATTGGATTGGTGCTGGCTTATCAGTTTTCTCGTTCGTCCACTCAACCCCAACACCCCATTTTATCGCTCCTGTATTCATTGAATTGGCTGGCTTATCAGTTCTCTTGTTCGTCCGCTCAACCCCAACACCCCATTTTATCGCTACTGTGTTCATTGGATTGGCGCTGGCTTATCAGTTCTCTTGTTCGTCCGCTCAACCCCAACACCCCATTTTATCGCTACTGTGTTTATTGGATTGGTGCTGGCTTAACAGTTCTTTCGTTCGTCCACTCAACCCCAAAGCCCCATTTTATCGCTACTGTGTTCGTTGGGCGGGTTCAGGCTTCTGTTTTCTGTTTAAATGAACCCTCAATCCACTTCACCAGCTTGACCTCCTTTTAGCAAATATAGTTCGTACTTAACACAACATAAAACTTTTAATGATATTTAACAATTGAATATCAAGTTTAAAAAAATATCGGCTTAATCCTAATTAAGTAAAATACCTTCGTCCATAAACATAATTCCGCTAAATGCGGTGACATTTGAATCTGAGCTAATTTTATTAGCAATGGCCAGGTCTCGCTTTCTGGCGTGATCTTGAAAAAGCAAACAGATTAGTTTTTTTGTGAAAAGATGGTTTGAAATTCTACACAATTGTTACAATTTTGACGCGGAAGAAACACAAGCATCAGATTTGCTCTCACCTTTGCCGCTAAAATTGACAGGTGATCGTTCATAATCGCAGATCGCCATTTCTTCTAGGCCAGGGCTTGGTCCTGGATGCTGCGGCTGCTGCTGCTGCTGCTGCTGCTGAAGGCTTTGCCGATGCTCTGACTGCTGCGGCTGCTGAAGAAAACTGCCACTGCCATTGCCCGACTTGTCTTTTCGGTCTGCATTGATGTAAAATTTAGCAAGAACCACCACAGCATATTGTATACATAGAAGTTCACACAGGAAGTTACCAGTTAGCATTAAATACTCAGCATCTCACCTTTTGAACTACTGAATTTCAAATGGAGCAAGTATGTGTTTTTTATTTAGATGTGCACTAACAAATTTATCAACCCGATGAAAACGGTTACGTAAGACGAAGAAGCGTCCCTTCGTCCCTTAGAAGGTTGTTTTAGAAAAGAAGCGAATCTAGACGACTCTAAAACGACGATGATACATCACCGCACAAGTCGTCAAGAAGTCGTCAAAGAGTCGCACAAGAGTCGAATTTTCGGCGTTTTATTGTCTGCGACCTCTGAAACGACTCTCTGAGGCCGTATAAAGTCGTATTTGAGACCTACTGGAGTTGGTGTAGAATATCTGGGTTACGTCTAAAGCGCAATCTAGCTGCGTCACTTAATGAATTAGAATTCGCATTTCCAATTTATAACAGCTCTATTTAGTCTGTTTGAGTTAATACAAAGTTAATCATTGACACAACGAATCTTGGACAACTTTTTTACAATCATATTTGCAACTTCCGTGATGTGCTCGCGACTCAACACTTGGCAAATCCTTGTAAATTACAACGTCGTACGAAATACATGCTTGCTAAATTTTCAATTTTGAAGTCGAAGAATGTGAGACTCGCCTCCAAGCAGTTTTGCAGTGTCCTTCAACATGTAGTTCAGTTGTTCTTGGTTTTTTCAGCAAGGTTTTTCATACACGGAGACAAAGCGCATACTGTTTTGAAAGCCCAATAGTTGAAACAATATTTAAACTTCAGCAAAAAATCTAAGAATCTTCATATTGATTCTGCGTATTTGAAGCGGAGTTTGAGCTTTCAATAGAATGTGACGTTGTCAGTTTAAGGTGGTCCCGAAAAGGGCCGTTGGACTGCTGTTCTCCATAGTCATTCAACCCTTCAGTTTCACCGTTTCAACTAAACTTTTCCATTCGTTTATTGCGACGTTTACTTGTAGTAGTGCCCAACGATTTTGTGGCAATTTCTAATTCACTGTATATTTTGCTATCCTCTCTCGCGACCGTATAAAATTGGCACGATCGATAATTTTAAGTTCTCTCGCCAGCCAATGAAATCACTCGTGCTCGCGCTACCCCCTCTGCGCTCTTTTATTAAACCCCCCGCCTGGCGGCGGGCACCCCTCACGCTTTTTCGTCTCTCCCCGCCTGTCCCTTGTTTCCTTCCCTGCGGCCTCTTAGCTGTCTTATCTGTTTGTCTGGCTGCCTCGAGCCTCCTTATTTCTCACCACGGCCCTTCTGTCTGGGCCAGCCTGCTCACACACTTACTTGACTGTTTCACGCCACGACCGACGCCTACTCACCACTACGTTTCACTGCCTTCACGGTGCTCATAGCCACTGCTCACGTCACGTCGCCATTGTGTCATTCGCCTGCCACTTGACTTCATATCCAAATTATATTCAACCCATTGCTGCAGCCGCCAGTGCCCAGAAAGCTATAGTCTGTTTATTGCCAGTAACAACCAACTTAATACTGATATTAACAATAAAGACAACTACGGCAGTTCCTGCCTTTATCGCCAAGTGCTCCGCTACAAAATCCGCTTTACAAGAATTGACTTCAACTTATTTTGGGACTAAAACGGCCCTTTTAAGGGTCACCGCATAGCTGGCCGCTACGCCAATAACGTGACAAGAATTTCACAAATTTCGGGATGTGTTTGCTCCAGTTATCCAAGCGGAAAGTGTTGCAAAAAATATATGGCTGGGCGTATAGCAAAATGTCGATTGCATGACGAACAGGAGCAAAATGCAAAGAGTCCGCAAGAGAACGTGTACTTTATCGTCTCGTATGCTCGTAGCATCATGTGAGCAAACCATCAGTTTTTGCTCTGGTAAAAAAATCCCCCCAAATGTCGACCTTGCGGTTTTTTGCAGAAAAAAACAAAATGAACTGCCAACCCAAGCTAACTTCAAGCAATGCCTATCTCTTTCGTTGAAGTATTAATAAAGATAAGCGTGTCCTAAACATTCTACTTACGAGCTAATTAAATAACTGCATAAGTAGTACGCAAAGAAAAATATTTGCTTACGTCCTGGCAGCGGGAAATGGCCGGGTTTCTGCTTTCCGCTAACAGCCGGATTTGCAAGATTGCCTTCGAAATCTTTTTTGGTGTACAAAGGCTGGTAGAAGTCCCCGACCAGCACTTTGATTACTTTGCCGACTTCTCTCAGCTTCACCTGCTTGCTGCTCTGAAAGTGATTCAACGAATGGCTTGAACATTTTGAGTGCTAGGAGCCAAGCAAAGCGTATGCACGCATTCATAAACACGCTCACACAGAGTGTACATCGGCCCTTGACTTTCTAATCGTCAGGCATGTACACTCTGTGCTTAGGGGGTTGGCTCCGATGGGTTTGAATTGCAAAACAAACCCCATTGGGCTAACTATTTTGCACACATTAAAGACATCCTAAGCTGATATAATATGAAAAAACGGACTAAAAATTTATTGTACTACTATGAGAAAACCATAAGTAGTATAAAGTCTAATAACAATAAATTGGTATCATTTGCTTTGCCACGGGGAAAACTAAGCTAAATAATCAAACTTTTATTTCACATTGTTAAAACCTTCACCAAAGCTAAACTGGCAATAGGAACTTTGTTTTAAATAGCGTTTGGATAATTTTATACCATGAGCAACATGGAATTCGATCTATAGCGGTTTTAAACCGGGCATTTCTGGGTTAAAGGTTTGAACTAGAATAGTCAAGGATGATGGGGGATCGTAATTGAGGCTGAAACTGCGGTTTCGCCCCCCCCCCCTGTCCATCCCCCAGCCGCACCCAGAGGCATTCAAATTGCTTTCCAAAATTCTAGCTTTGAAGCATTTAGCCCCATCGAGATAATTTATCTGAACTTGAAGCTGCATTTTGTTGAGTTTTTTTTCAATTATTCCGGGACGGGAACAAGTCGCATGTCACAGCAGATCTGGCTCGTCAGTAACCTGCTGTTTTGGCATGATTCACCAACCGATTAAATTCTGGGTTGTCTGGGCGAAAAATTAACTAAAAAATATCTGGTCCATTTGTGATCAAAATGAACTTTTAGTACATTTGCATCAGGTTTGTTTGCAGCAGAAGTCTGTACAAGGACCACTGTATATTATACCGAGACGTAAAAATCAAATAGCTATCGTGTAATTTTTGAAGGCCGATTTCCTGGAAAAATACACTGCGGAGATGGGAGAAATTCATTTTTCATCCCATTATTAATTATCAATAGTTTTAATTTAGCAAGCACAACATGTTACTCCATGCATTGTATAGTATTGTGTGTAATGAAAGCTTTATTTTCATATTATTTTCTTTTTTATCCCACACAAAGTTTTAAACACTCAAAAGTGGCATAAATTAACTTTTTTATTTTATTACTACTTAAATCAATTTGAATTTGTAATTGAAATATTGCAATAAAAATATGATAACGAAACATTCACTATACACAGCTATGCATGCTAAATTTCAAGAATGGTATAATCTTCAAATGCAACCATGGATTTTGTGATAGGAAAACGAGTTTTTCCTACATCTTCCCAGTATATTTTTTATAAGAAATTGGCCTACAAAATCACACGTTTTTTGCGTTTTATGTCATATTATACCTCAGTGTCCTTGAATCTAAGCGCAAGACTAAAACTATTTAAGCAGCATTAACCATTTTGTTAATATAAGTTCATTGTGGCTATTTCTAAGAAATCGGAGCCACTAAAATTCTTACCAAACAGAAATGGCGATGTCGAATCTGGCTAACATTTAGCAGCCCTCGCCAACTGAATTCTTTAAGTCGTTGGGCTACAGAACCCTTTTTTTAAACACGCGCGAATAAAATTGTTTTGCTGTGTTTTAGTTAAAATTTGCTCATATAATAATAAGTTTTATTGAGAATAATAATAGTAAATAAATATCTTACTTCTTCTTCTTAGAAATGAAAGAAATACTAAAAACGAGTACCCGTGTACTTTTGTTTCTCTGACTGTTCTAGTGCACGATTCTCCCTCAGCGAGCCGTCTGCCTTCCCCCCGTTGGTTGTGTCGGCTCTCCCGCCTACCCTTGCTGGATTTTGATTGGCTCGGCTATTTGGCCCTGTCTGGCTGGCGGGGTGGGGGTGGTCGGGCTTAGTCATGTCATAAACAACTGAGTGTAAGTGTGGTATATCTCTTCTGCTATTGAGTGCCGTCACTCCGGCTTTTAAGGTATAACCGGATTAAATTTTGTTTTACTTACTCGATGCGATCTGTAGTACTCCCAGAGCTGTAAAAATATTGCAACTTTTGAGTTCTGTAAAAGAAATTAATGGATAATATTTACAACTCAGATGCAATGTAAAATTTTCAGTATAATTTGTTAAAACAAATATTTTGATTTAAAAAACCAACCAATCGCTTCAACTGATCTGTGTAGAGTTTCTCCAGAATGTAAACGGTGAGAAAGTCTTCTAGACTGAAACCCTGCTCCAGAAACAGCTTCACGAAGTCGTGCCTGTCCTCCATCAGCGCTTGGTACATGAATTCGTTCAGGTTGCCCTTCTGCAGCGAGCGGCAGGTTTCAAAAAACCAAGGGTCTTCTTGTTCTCGAGCAGCTCTAACTACAGACAGACAGACAGACAGACAGACAGACAGACAGACAGACAGACAGACAGACAGACAGACAGACAGACAGACAGACAGACAGACAAACAGACAGACAGACAGACAGACAGACAGACAGACAGACAGACAGACAGACAGACAGACAGACAGACAGACAGACAGACAGACAGACAGACAGACAGACAGACAGACAGACAGACAGACAGACAGACAGACAGACACAGTATAATTACCTTCCACTTCTTGTTCTCCAGGAAGATTTTGTCCCTGGCAATATCCGCCCGGTTCAGTGTCAGGCAGATCTTCAGCTGTTTCAAGTTCAGCTGATCGGGGTTGGTGTCGCTACCGGCTGAAAAAAATGTTTTTTTTCTATCAATTTTAAGCTTCGAAAAAACGGAGTTAGCAACAAACCCACCGCTGCTCAGAAGCGATGCAATCATTTTGCCATCCAGATCGAAGTCCTCTTCCATGTCGAATATCTCGATTAAGCTGGTGTGCTGAGCCATGATGGTGTGCAGCATCTCCACCTCTCTGCTGTAGTCGCAAAAGCCCTCGGGTGAGTTGAAGAATTCTTGACAGATGCCTGCGAGTCTGCGGGTTGGGATTTGGGATTGTCGGACAGGGGATAGTGTCACACCTGTTAGACAGGGGATAGTGTCACACCTGTTAGACAGGGGATAGTGTCACACCTGTTAGACAGGGGATAGTGTCACACCTGTTAGACAGGGGATAGTGTCACGCCTGTTAGACAGGGGCTAGTGTCACACCTGTTAGACAGGGGCTAGTGTCACACCTGTTAGACAGGGGCTAGTGTCACACCTGTTAGACAGGGGATAGTGTCACACCTGTTAGACAGGGGATAGTGTCACACCTGTTAGACAGGGGATAGTGTCACACCTGTTAGACAGGGGATAGTGTCACACCTGTTAGACAGGGGCTAGTGTCACACCTGTTAGACAGGGGATAGTGTCACACCTGTTAGACAGGGGCTAGTGTCACACCTGTTAGACAGGGGCTAGTGTCACACCTGTTAGACAGGGGATAGTGTCACACCTGTTAGACAGGGGATTGCAACTTTTACAGCCAGGCAATCATCATGGCCCATCACCGTAAGTCACGTGACTCACTTAGCGGACAGTCTGGCTTGCTTCTCCTCATCTGTCTCCAGTTCCTTTTTCGGGTTGTCAGGCGACGCCACCTCTTGGAAGTAGGAGTCGAATGCGACGGCAACCACATCTGCCGCCCCGCCAGTGCCCTGAGTGAGCGAAGTGTACTTTTATATTGTAATATACGAGTATGTAGCATAATATTTCTATGATTTTTTATTTCTTTTCATCGCATCTAAGAAAAGTAGTTAATTATATAATTTCTAAGAAAAGCTAGTCTTCCACTGTTTCTAAGAAAAGCTAGTCTTCCATCGTTTCTAAGAAATGCTAGTCTTTCACCGTTTCTAAGAAAGGCTGGTTTTCCATCGTTTCTAAGAATAGCTAGTCTTCCACTGTTTTTAAGAAACGCTAGTCTTTCATCGTTTCTAAGAAAAGCTATTCTTTCACAGCTAGCAATCTATATTTTCTATAAAAAACAATCTTAAACCGTTCCTAAAATATTATTGATGTTTTTTTACGAAGTTCAGTCTAGATAATTTTCAAAGAAAAAGCTATTTCTGTACCTTTTCTAAGAAAAACTTGTCTTCAAACTTGTGCTTCGAAGAAAAACAAATCGCGCATCGTTTCAAAATTTTTAGTTCTAATCCATTTCTAAGAAAATGCCTTTTTATCGTTTCTAAGAAAATCTAGTCTTAACTACTCATTTTAACTTACCTTAATCGCCATAATTGGGCACCGGTTATCCGTCAGAGCGTAGAAAATCTGCTCCAAGTTGAACCGATCTCCGCCAATCAGCAGGCCGCACATCGGCACTTTCACTTCGCGATTCTCCTCATCGCGCCAGGTGCCGATGACGTGAGCAAATCGGGTCCGGAATTGACAGTCACGGCCTTTCCGACGATTGAAGCCGGTGTCAACCAGGAAGAAGTGGGTGTGGTTCGGGTCCAGCGGCAGTTCCTCTTCGTCCTGGGCTATCGAAGCGGGCTGCAAGTCCTGCGGCCGGCCGCTGTCGGAGTCCTCAGACTGATACGATGCTGGGAATGAGCCCTGTGGGATGGTGGGAGCGTGTGGTCTACCTGCTACCTGAGTGTCTGGGTAGGGTGGTAAGGTGTCTGCTACCTGCCTACCTGAGTGTCTGGGTAGGTTGTCTGATCTGACACCCTACCCAGAGGTGTCAGAGGGATTGATCTACCTGAGAGTCTGGGATTGATCTACCAGAGAGTCTGGGATTGATCTACCAGAGAGTCTGGGATTGATCTACCTGAGAGTCTGGGATTGATCTACCTGAGAGTCTGGGATTGATCTACCTGAGAGTCTGGGATTGATCTACCTGAGAGTCTGGGATTGATCTACCTGAGAGTCTGGGATTGATCTACCTGAGAGTCTGGGATTGATCTACCTGAGAGTCTGGGATTGATCTACCTGAGAGTCTGGGATTGATCTACCTGAGAGTCTGGGATTGATCTACCTGAGAGTCTGGGATTGATCTACCTGAGAGTCTGGGATTGATCTACCTGAGAGTCTGGGATTGATCTACCTGAGAGTCTGGGATTGATCTACCTGAGAGTCTGGGATTGATCTACCTGAGAGTCTGGGATTGATCTACCTGAGAGTCTGGGATTGATCTACCTGAGAGTCTGGGATTGATCTACCTGAGAGTCTGGGATTGATCGATCTAAAAAATGACAATTTGAAAAACTGTAATTTATTCAAATCATTGCAGTCTCCGCCAACCTCATAATTATGATTCTCAAGGGCCTCCCGCCGAGCGATGCAGCCCCAGCTGGCGATCCCGATGGCATTCATGTGGTTGCTGCCGTAGGCATCTGTGTAGTCCCTCACAGCCTCACCAGTCAGTTTCATGATGCCAACGTTGAAGCCGCCGGTGACAATCCAACAGCCTTGAAGTTTTTGATTACGGGATTAAAAGCGATATTTGGGTAAAGAACTCACAATTATTGTATTAATGGCTGCACTCTATATGTTAGACAAGGAAAAAGTAAAGAAACCTGAGATTAGGTGTAAAGTGATAGATAATAAAAGAACTTGTTAGATAAGCAGTGAATTTGTTAGATAAGCATTGAACTTGTTAGATAAGCATTTAACCTGTTAGATAATCACTAAACTTGTTAGGTAAGCACTGATCTTGTTAGATAAGCATTGAATTTGTTAGATTAGCACTAAACTTGTTAGATAAGCACTGATCTTGTTAGATAAGCACTGAACTTGTTAGATAAGCACTGAACTTGTTAGATAAGCACTGAACTTGTTAGATAAGCACTGAACTTGTTAGATAAGCATTGAACTTGTTAGATAAGCATTGAACTTGTTAGATAAGCACTGAACTCGTTAGATAAGCACTGAACTCGTTAGATAAGCACTGAACTCGTTAGATAAGCACTGAACTTGTTAGATAAGCACTGAACTTGTTAGATAAGCATTGAACTTGTTAGATAAGCACTGAACTTGATAGATAAGCACTGAACTTGATAGATAAGCACTGAACTTGTTAGATAAGCACTGAACTTGTTAGATAAGTTTCAAACATTATTTAAACCTGCATTAGGTATAAGATAATGGCTTTGTAATGCGCATTCTGTTGTCAGAGATTGCATATAATGCTCTCGACATTTTTAAAACCGGATTTTTGACACTCCATGGCTCATTCATATTCAAAGTCACCAACCGATTACAACATTGCCTCAACTCTGAATACAATTCAAAGCGACACGGAAAAAGTTAATTAAGAATCTCAAACCAAGCAAGAATGAGGTTGCAACAATCAGCATTTTCCTCCTGGGGCATGCAGGAGCAATCTGGTTCCTCACCTCCTTGTGTGTTCGACTTGTCTCGGCCTTGAAAAGTCATTTTTTGAAAGTGAAAGTAACTCAAAGTGGGCCATAAAGGGATCACCAGCAACTGAGAGGATCTGAGAGGCTGGCCCAGGAACTGAGGATCTGGGAGGCTGGCCCAGCAACTGAGGATCTGGGATGCTGGCCCAGCAACTGAGGATCTGGGAGGCTGGCCCAGCAACTGAGGATCTGGGATGCTGGCCCAGCAACTGAGGATCTGGAAGACTGGCCCAGCAACTGAGAACATGGGAGGCTGGCCCAGCAACTGAGGATCTGGGATGCTGGCCCAGCAACTGAGGATCTGGGAGGCTGGCCCAGCAACTGAGGATCTGGGAGGCTGGCCCAGCAACTGAGGATCTGGGATGCTGGTGGCCCAGCAACTGAGGATCTGGGAGGCTGGCCCAGCAACTGAGGATCTGGGAGGCTGGCTCAGCAACTGAGGAACTGGAAGGGCAACCCAGCAACTGAAAACATGGGAGGCTGGTCCAGAAACTGAGGATCAGGGAGGGCATCCCAGCAACTGAGGATCTGGGAGGCTGGCCCAACAACTGAGGATCTGGGAGGCTGGTGGCCCAGCAACTGAGGATCTGGGAGGCTGGTGGCCCAGCAACTGAGGATCTGGGAGGTTGGTGGCCCAGCAACTGAGGATCTGGGAGGCTGGTGGCCAGAAATTGAGGATCTGGGAGGAGGCTGATGGCCCAGCAACTGAGGATCTGGGAGGCTGGTGGCCCAGCAACTGAGGATCTGGGAGGCTGGTGGCCTAGCAACTGAGGATCTGGGAGGCTGGTGGCCCAGCAACCGAGGATGTGGGAAGCTGATTAGCTACTTTGAACTCAGTTTTTTGCAACAACTTTTCATAGTACCTATAAATCGCCAATTTCTGCAAAACTACAAAACAGCACAGAATGCAAATCAATCACTCTCTCACCAGCGCTCTCCGCCGCTTTCCACAGTCCCTTCTTAAATATCATTTTCAACTGTCTCTTCTTCTCAAAGTCACCGCCAAAAATGTTGATGACAAGGGTTGGCCGACTCATCTCCCACTTCTTGACCAGCAGCTCGTGAAGCGCCTCCTCGGGTGTGTTGGAGTCGAGTCGGACGAACTGAAATTCATCAATTTATTGATGTCTCATTCTAATTAGAGCCAGGAGGCTGTGTGCACCCTGGTGCACTTTAAGCGACATTGTGACACAACCGGCGAGAGGCATTACTGCCCATTTTGCCGACTCCCCTGAGCAGGCACACACTCACACAGGAGTGATCAGCGGCCCTAACTTTTTATTTATCGTTAAGCATGTACACTTCACTGTGCCTTGGGGGTTGGTCCTCAAGACAATTAATTGCACAAGCAGAGCCATGCAAACCGAGATTCCAATTTAGCCCCAAAATTAATGCGACTGCACTTGGAATCGAGCCAAATAAGCATCACGAATTGAACCGAACGAACCTTAGCCAACTGTTTCATTCCGGAGAATTCGATTTCACCGAAAGCATTGGTCGGCAGAGCCTCAGCCAGGTAGTCTAATTCATTTGCTGGAACATCTTGCTTTTGCTGCTGCTGCTGCTGCTGCTGTTGCTGTGGCTTCAGTGAGAACTTTCGCCTGATGCTGCCACCGAATCCGCCGGAATCATTGTCCGATGGAAGCATATCGCTTGGATGACCTTCGGCGGTGCCGCCGCAGGCGCAGACTACGGGGTCAGACCTGAGGGGGGGGGGAGCAGGTTGCTGGAGTTAAAGCTCAGATTAAAGAGTTCGCCTGGAGAACATGGTAGTTCAATCTGAGAACACATGGTAGTTCAATCTGAGAGCACATGGTAGTTCAATCTGAGAACACATGGTAGTTCAAGCTGAGAACACATGGTAGTTCAATCTGAGAACACATGGTAGTTCAATCTGAGAACACATGGTAGTTCAATCTGAGAACACATGGTAGTTCAATCTGAGAACACATGGTAGTTCAATCTGAGAATATGGTAGCTCAATCTGAGAACACATGGTAGTTCAATCTGAGAATATGGTAGCTCAATCTGAGAACACATGGTAGTTCAATCTGAGAGCACATGGTAGTTCAATCTGAGAACACATGGTAGTTCAAGCTGAGAACACATGGTAGTTCAATCTGAGAACACATGGTAGTTCAATCTGAGAACACATGGTAGTTCAATCTGAGAACACATGGTAGTTCAATCTGAGAACACATGGTAGTTCAATCTGAGAACACATGGTAGTTCAATCTGAGAACACATGGTAGTTCAATCTGAGAACACATGGTAGTTCAATCTGAGAATATGGTAGCTCAATCTGAGAACACATGGTAGTTCAATCTGAGAATATGGTAGCTCAATCTGAGAACACATGGTAGTTCAATCTGAGAACACATGGTAGTTCAATCTGAGAACACATGGTAGTTCAATATGAGAACACATGGTAGTTCAATATGAGAACACATGGTAGTTCAATCTGAGAACACATGGTAGTTCAATCTGAGAAAACATGGTAGTTCAATCTGAGAGCACATGGTAGTTCAATCTGAGAACACATGGTAGTTCAATCTGAGAACACATGGTAGTTCAATCTGAGAACACATGGTAGTTCAAGCTGAGAACACATGGTAGTTCAAGCTGAGAACACATGGTAGTTCAATCTGAGAACACATGGTAGTTGAATCTGAGAACACATGGTAGTTCAATCTGAGAACACATGGTAGTTCAATCTGAGAACACATGGTAGTTCAATCTGAGAACACATGGTAGTTGAATCTGAGAACACATGGTAGTTCAATCTGAGAACACATGGTAGTTCAATCTGAGAGCACATGGTAGTTCAATCTGAGAACACATGGTAGTTCAATCTGAGAACACATGGTAGTTCAATCTAAGAACACATGGTAGTTCAATCTGAGAATATGGTAGCTCAATCTGAGAACACATGGTAGTTCAATCTGAGAATATGGTAGCTCAATCTGAGAACACATGGTAGTTCAATCTGAAAACACATGGTAGTTCAATCTGAGAACACATGGTAGTTCAAGCTGAGAACACATGGTAGTTCAATCTGAGAACACATGGTAGTTCAATCTGAGAGCACATGGTAGTTCAATCTGAGAACACATGGTAGTTCAATCTGAGAGCACATGGTAGTTCAATCTGAGAATATGGTAGCTCAATCTGAGAACACATGGTAGTTCAATCTGAGAACACATGGTAGTTCAATCTGAGAACACATGGTAGTTCAATCTGAGAATATGGTAGCTCAATCTGAGAACACATGGTAGTTCAATCTGAGAACACATGGTAGTTCAATCTGAGAACACATGGTAGTTCAATCTGAGAACACATGGTAGTTCAATCTGAGAACACATGGTAGTTCAATCTGAGAACACATGGTAGTTCAATCTGAGAACACATGGTAGTTTATCTTAAAATCTGAGTACGTTATGGTGAAAGGCAGTCAGAGTCCTCACCTCGATGGACTGAATTGCACACACTGCTTGCGACTCAAGTTCAAAGGATACCAAGAATGCTCCCGATCCTGCCAAAGATGGTACAACACGAGATGAAAATGTATAAATATTGTCTCTTTAGCAACAGACACCTTCTAATAGGCAACTTCGACTGTAAAAAAGGCTGACTTTTCTTCTTCGCAGCAACTATTAGTTTAGTTTAGCAGATTAGCGATATAGTGGACAGTAAACTGCCTCTGACACTACAGGGCGTTTATTGCGTCTCTGGTAGGGTCAGCCATCGGTGACTGCTTGGCCTTGACAACCAATAATAAACTTGCAAGGGTGGAGGGTGTGGGTGCAGGATTAATTCCTACTCCAGCTGTTTAAGGCTGGAGGGTTCTGTAGCAAACTGCTATTGCCCAGAGGTTGGGGTTCGGGACTATGAGACAGGCTACTCCTACATTTTAAGCGACAGTGGCGCCTCCAGGACATAACAGCACAGTTAGCTTCCTTGATCTGGGTGGCCGCCCATTTTAACTGTTTATACTGTCACTGCCAATACCAAGGCGTTTTACTATATTGTGCCTAGCTGGAGGCGACTCACAGTGACTCAACTCAAGAAGTTTGACGATATAAATTTACACGGTGTGGAAGTTGGTAGAAATGCAGTTTTTTTAGAACGCTTCAACAGATACTTTTGCTTTGACAGTGAGTCTACGACATTAGACTGACGACCTTAACCAACCCTACCAAAACCCTAATCCTGAACCTAAACCGTTCTCTATGACTAAACCAAAAACCTAAACCAAAACCTAAACCATAATCATAAATACAAACCCTAGCTTAAACCTAATTCTTAACCTAAACCTGAACCCTAACCTAAACTTAAACTTTAACTTTTAACTAAAACTGGTTGAAACCTAATTCCTAATGTCTAAATGTCTAATGTTTATGTCTAAACCCTAACCTACACCTAAGCCTTAACCTAAACGTAAACCTAAACCTTAACCATAACCTAAACCTAAGCCATAAAATAAACCTAAACTTAAAACCTAGCCTAAACTTAAACCCTACCCAAAACTAAGCCCTACCCAAAACCCAAACCCTACCCAAAATCTACACTTTAACCCTAAACCTAAACGTACCCCCTCCACCAATCCTTTGTACGAAGAACCTCAAATTAACGTTAGCAAATTGACTCGGCTCTCAGAATCACAAATAGGTAAGCTTGTAAATCAATATAACATAGAAAAAAAACTTACATTTTTGAAACGATCCAGCAATCCACTATTGCCTTGACCGCTCAGTGACTCTTTGCTTTTCTCCTGGTTTGAGGCCTGAAAAAAACACAACAGCTAATATAAATAATTGCTTACATGGCGTGGTTAATGCTTAATCTTGCGGAATTGGCACTGCTACGGAGAGTTGCATTTTATTGCTAAAAAATTGTAACATTTCAAACGAATCAAAACTGCCGCTCTCTCCGATATAAGAGAGTAATGATTTATGATTTATGCTTGCAAGCACAGCTTCTCAGTTCAACAGGGCCGTACGTGAGCAGGCTGAATTGAAGCACCAGCCTTGAGTAGCAGGAGAATGCACTCGGGAGAAGCGGCCAGTTGCAGCGGTTGCCGACCAGCCTGGCAAGGACAATAGACAGGCTATATATTAACTCCGTTATATAGCAAGTTTCTACTCTGAACAGCCTACTATAAGTAACTGTAAATGCTGTAAATGTTTTAGTTGATATTAATCAAGCACGACTATTTCAATCGATAACAATGTAACACAACCGGCTGAGCCCTTTGCTCCTTCTCCAACCCCTTGGCTTGGACTTTTTAGAGCTGGGTAGTGAAAGGGTCTTGTCTCTAGCAGCCCTATAGGAGCTGGTTTTATCCTGGAGGCCTACCTGACAGGAGACTCGCCCCTGGTAAATAAGCTGCCCAGACTCGCTCCAATATGAAGCCTAGCTGGGGTCCCACTCTCAAACTTGCTTTCCAAAAAAGTTCCAAATCACACTCGGGTTTTGTCGTTGGTGGATGGTCTGGGTGGGACAGTCTTTGCACACGTCCTCCTGATTTCACTGTTGGGTTGGCGGTGATCCCATAGGTTTGGGTTGTGCAGTCTTTAGCTTGGGAAAGTCCCCCCTAGGCAAAGCTTGGCAACCCGTTTAACAGCACTTGGCACTCAGCAATTGAGCAGCCGACCATCCTCAGCATGTCACTGACCGAGTCCGTGGCGTCAACATCGCAGCCGGCCTCCAGCAGTGCGGCCGTGACCAGAGGGCAGCCGAACTGACAGGCCAAGTGCAGCGCAGTCCGACCGTCGGGCAGAGCGGCTTTGCGATCGGTGCCGGTGGACAGCAGCCACCGAGTGCAGTGGTACCGATCAGCCGCCGCGGCCAGCAGCAGCGCCGTGGCCGACTTCATCTCGGCCTTTTTATATCGTGGAAATAAATCATGGCAGGATTTGTAGAAACAGTTTTTCCTGTTTCTTGTTAGGTAAAGTATTCGTGAAGACAGTGGCCATTTTGGGGTTGGCTCCGTTGGGGGCCAACTAAAGAATAAAATACAATTTTTGAATAAACTACAGTAAATGTAGCTTCTGACCTCAGCCTTCACATCTCAGCGATCCTCCCTAAAATTTTGGCATCTCAGCAATTCTCCCCCGTGAGCCTTGGCATCTCAACAATTCCCCCATTATAAGCCTTAAAATCTCAACAATTCCCCCAATAAGCCTTGAAATCTCAGCAATTCCCCCCTTATAAGCCTTAAAATCTCAGCAATTTGCATGTCCAGTCTAGTCCAGTACATGTCCTGTACATGACAAGAGCAACTCTACAAAGTACCCGCGGTAAAAAAGCTGACCTTGTCGAAATCCGCCCTCGACTCCAGCTGCACAAGCCCGCTCTGATGCAGGTCGCGCAAGCGACTCAAGTCACCGGCGTAAGCGGCATCCAACCAGCTGTCTATGGCCGAACCTGCTTGCTCCATCATGGGGGTGTTAGATTGTTCTCTCTCTATTTGTTTATTATTTTCACTATCTAAAGCGCCAAGTGGAATTGATAAGCGATCGAGTTGCAGTACTCGAATTCGCAACAAACGTTTTGGCAGGCTTGGGAGAAATGCGGCGGCTTTTTAAAAACCGCGCGACCGGAAAACAAGCCTGGCATTGCATAGGAAGTTTGCGTAATTGTCAGTAGATTTTTCAGAGGGAGGATGGGAAAGCATTTTTTTTTAAATTGGGAATGACAGGCGGATACGAGGCGGAGGCAACTCATGTTTTGTGCCGAAATTTTTCAGCTTGAGAGGAATCGACTCGAAATTTCCCTGCACCAAAAAAATTTCATGCTATCAGCAATATTTTATGGTTGCAATTTTAAAGATTACGAGCGTACGATGCTATTGTAATTGAAGTCCTTTGCTGCGCAGACGAAGTTGGGGCAGGAATTTTATATACTTTTTGGAGTTGCATGCAATAAAAATAAACCGCTCTCCCCTCTCTCTCCTATTCTCTCTCTCCTCTCTCTCCTCTCCTCTCTCCTATCCTCTCTCTCCTCTCTCTCCTCTCCTCTTCTCTCTCCTATCCTCTATCCTCTCCTCTCTCCTCTCTCTCTCCTATCCTCTCCTCTCTCTCCTCTTCTCTCCTCTCTCTCTCCTCTCCTCTCTCTCTCCTATCCTCTCTCTCCTCTCCTCTCCTCTCTCCTCTCTCTCTCCTATCCTCTCCTCTCTCTCCTCTCATCTCCTCTTCTCTATCCTCTCCTCTCTTCTCTCCTCTCCTCTCTCTCCTCTCTCCTCTCTCTCTCCTCTCTCTCCTCTCCTCTTCTCTCTCCTATCCTCTATCCTCTCCTCTCTCTCCTCTTCTCTCCTCTCTCTCTCCTCTCCTCTCTCTCTCCTATCCTCTCTCTCCTCTCCTCTCCTCTCTCCTCTCTCTCTCCTATCCTCTCCTCTCTCTCCTCTCATCTCCTCTTCTCTATCCTCTCCTCTCTTCTCTCCTCTCCTCTCTCTCCTCTCTCCTCTCTCTCTCCTCTCTCTCCTCTCCTCTTCTCTCTCCTATCCTCTATCCTCTCCTCTCTCTCCTCTTCTCTCCTCTCTCTCCTCTCCTCTCTCCTCTCCTCTCCTCTCTCCTCTCTCTCTCCTATCCTCTCTCTCCTCTCTCCTCTCCTCTCCTCTCTCCTCTCCTCTCTCCCCTCTCCTCTCTCATCCGTTCATCTTTCCTAATAAAATATTCTTTTTATCATTTTCCATGAGTTTTGACAACATTTAGCGATCAGGAGGGGGGAGAAAAATGTAGCTCGTAGTACCAATTTCCCAAGTAAATGCCGGATGTGAATTGACCGCTAACCAGAAATGTGGAAAAGTGACAGGACGTTGCATCGCATCGACCGTTGCTAAGTGAACTTTTACTAGCAGAAGCATTTAAAATTGCATCCAGCGACATACGAGTATCTTTGACATGACACATGAGATGTCAAAAAAGTCAAAATTTCAGTGGGGGCGGCGCTCTGATGTGCCAGCGACCCAGGCTCGATTCCAAGTGCAGTCGCATTAATTTGGAGCTAAATTGGAATCTCGGCTTGGCTCTGCTTGTGCAATTAACAACGAAGTAGGCTATATCCTGAAACATAGCAAAAATACTCGCAAGTCCCAGAATAAATAAAGCAGAAAAATCCCGAACTTGCCTACTAAGAGTAACAGAAAAGGGTGCGATTCTAAGATTAAAGAAAGTATTCAATATGTTCTTTAAATTTAAACTTAAATTGTTTCAAGTTTATTTACGTTATTTTACTAATTTAACTACTGGTAGTTCCACAGCAGTAGTGTTTATTGCTCTTCTCTGTATATTCGTTTTTATCAATGAAGTGGTGATCAAGTTCATTAATATATTTCTGATTACCAAGGAGAGCGACTTGAAATATTGTCAATAAAATGATGTTCATGCGACAATTCGGGCGCTGAAGCAAATATAAAGAAAATAATTTTTAAACAAAATTTCATTCAATTTCAATATAAATCTGATTTAATGGCACGCTTACTGAACACAACAAATCACATGATTTAAGCAACTCAGCTTAAATAGCAGCAGTTTAACCAAAGAGGCACAACTGGGATATACGAGTAGAATAACAAAATTTTGAATAAAATACAGACAGAAAACTACATTTGTACCTCTTAGATATCACGGAACAAGAGAAATAATGAGCTGAAAAAAGACAAAAAAATTCAATCACAAGTATGATTGGCTTAGTTAATTCGAAAGATAGAACGCAATTTCCAAATATGGAAGGCATGTATAAAAGGCAAACAAGGGTACCTCCATCTGTAAATAACAGATATTCCGTCTTTTCTATTTAACCGAAAGAACTTTGTTTTTATTTATAAAATTGCTTTCACAATTTTTCTGCAATTGCAGCAACTTCAAAGTTCCCGAACGTAATTCGATGGTAGGAGACCTTCGCGTCCGTTGAGTCGGCAGTGCCACCAGGCCGAGTCTGCGGAAAGGAAAATATTTATTGATGCTGTTCAGGGCGATTCTCTCAGCTGTTCAGGGGCGATTCTCTCAGCTGTTCATGAAGGGCAATTCTCTCAGCTGTTCAGGGGCGATTCTCTCAGCTGTTCATGAAGGGTGATTCTCTCAGCTGTTCAGGGGCGATTCTCTCAGCTGTTCATGAAGGGTGATTCTCTCAGCTGTTCAGGGGCGATTCTCTCAGCTGTTCATGAAAAGCAATTCTCTCAGCTGTTCAGGGGCGATTCTCTCAGCTGTTCATGAAGGGTGATTCTCTCAGCTGTTCAGGGGCGATTCTCTCAGCTGTTCATGAAGGGCAATTCTCTCAGCTGTTCAGAGGCGATTCTCTCAGCTGTTCAGGGGCGATTCTCTCAGCTGTTCAGGGGCGATTCTCTCAGCTGTTCAGGGGCGATTCTCTCAGCTGTTCAGGGGCGATTCTCTCAGCTGTTCATGAGGGGCGATTCTCTCAGCTGTTCGGGGCGATTCTCTCAGCTGTTCAGGGGCGATTCGGTCGTAATAAATGCCACAAGCAATCAATATTAGGCATTAAAAAAACAAAGATTCCAACCTTTTTTAACAATTTCAATAACATCATCAACGTTAAAGCTGAGCTCGTTGGTGTCCTGCGCGTCGTATGCCCACAGAGCGACACAGCGCGGCACTGCGGTCGGCGGCGGAGGCGGCGGCTTCTGACGCGGCACTGGCGGCCTCGGCGGGCCCGGCTTTTGCACAGCCTGATAGATGACGCTGTCAGTGAGAATTGGCGGCGGATTCGGATTCGGATTCGGATTCGGCTGTTGTCGCTGCTGTCGCTGGGCGGGCGTCGGTTTCGGCAGCTTGCCGCTGGCTGCGGTGGTTGCAGAACTTTGCCGGCGTTGCGCGATCTGCTGCTGCCGCTCGCTGGTGCCGCTGTTGTTGTCTCGCGACCGGCGCCTGGCCGTGGGCAGCTGGCCGGCTGGCGGGAGGCGCGAATCGATGACCTGCGGCTGCTGACGGACGGCGCGTTGCCCGCCGCCACCAGCCTGCTTGGACCGGGGACCCGACGCGTCCGTTGTGTTGGACAGGCCGGAGCCAACCGTGACAGTGAGGCCGCCCCTGCCGCCTGCAGGATTTTTGTAAAAAAATCGTCTTTCTACTGATAGTAGACTAATTAGAATTGGATCTTTGAACTGCTCAGGGGCGATTCTTTGCAGAACTGCTCACGGGGCGATTTTTAGAACTGCTCAGGGGCGATTCTTTGAACTGCTTAGGGCGATTCTTCGGACTGCTCAGGGCGATTCTTCGGACTGCTCAGGGCGATTCTTCGGACTGCTCAGGGGCGATTCTTTGCAGAACTACTCAGGGCGATTCTTGGAACTGCTCAGGGGCGATTCTTTGCAGAACTGCTCAGGGGCGATTCTTTGCAGAACTGCTCAGGGGCGATTCTTTGCAGAACTGCTAAGGGGCGATTCTTTGCAGAACTGCTCAGGGGCGATTCTTTGCAGAACTGCTCAGGGGCGATTCTTTGCAGAACTGCTCAGGGGCGATTCTTTGCAGAACTGCTCAGGGGCGATTCTTGGAACTGCTCAAGAACGATTGATTCTCTAACTGCTTAAAGGCGATTCTTGGAAATAATTAAAACAGTACAGGAAAAAAACCTCACCGATTCCCGAAGACTTGAGCACGACCCGAGCCGAGTCGTCCGTGGCAACTCGCCGATCGTGCACCGAGTCAGGCTGGCGGACTCGGGCCCTGTCGCACACGAAGTTCACCCGCCGGGTGGTCCTGCCTAGCAGGCCCCGTTTCGGCAGCGAGAACTCCACGCTGGTGCTGAAGTCGATTTTCAAATCCGGGTTCCGTTCGAGTAGCAGCAGGAGCAACTCGGTTTTGCACGCCACTTCGAGCAGAGAATCGTCTCCATCGCGACATTTCACCACAAGGAAGCCGTCTTGGTAGGGAGACAGGTGCAGCGATAGGATGTCCGAGACGGCCACCGAGCGTTTGATGACCTGCGAGTTGACGTTTTAGAATCTTTTGATTCGACTTACCCAGCAACAGCATCTGGAAGGCTGATGGCCCAGCAACTGAGGATCTGGGAGGCTGGTGGCCCAGCAACTGAGGATCTGGGAGGCTGGTGGCCCAGCAACTGAGGATCTGGGAGGCTGGTGGCCCAGCAACTGAGGATCTGGGAGGCTGGTGGCCCTGAGGACCAGCAGACAAACAGACAAATCCCACACCTCAAGAATCTGTCCCTTCTGCGGTCCCTTCTTGACCAGCTCGCGCCCGATGATGCTGAGTCGGTCCGCGGCCAGCAGCAGATCCCTGTTCACCGGCCGGAAGCGCCTGTCATATTTCACTACAGTCTCAGCGAATAACACTTTGTCCTTCTTGCGCAGCAGTTTCTCCCGGCGAAGGCAGGCGGTGGGTCCCGGGTGCTCATCGAGCCCGATGTAGTCGCCGACGTACTGCCTGTAGAGGCTGCACCAGCGCCGTTCTTTCTTGCCGTGGTAGAGGTCGCGAGCTCGACTCCGCAGATTGCTGACAGCTCGATCGGAATTGTGCGACCTGAAGGCTTTCTGGATGACCCGGGCGTAGTGGTCGAACCGGCGCTGGCGCTCGTCTTCGAGCATGAAGAGCTGGCGGATTGAGTCGGCCATTTCGGGATTTCGACTTAATAGGATTTGAAATCATGGGATCTCAAAATTGGTGGCTTCGGATATTGGGATTTCGAATTTCGGGATTTCGAATTTCAGGACTTCGAATTTTGGGATTTCGAATTTCGGGATTTCGAATTTCGGGATTTAAATTTTAGATCTCAAGTTTTAAGAATTCGAATTTTGGGGTTTCGAATCATAGGATTTCGAGTTTTTTGGATTTCAAATTTTGATACTATTTTTCAAATTTTATTTTATTCTGGATTGGATTAAGTTAATAATAGGAGCAGGATAATTTTCACTTACAGATTCTGGACTCTTGATGAAGAGTTTAGTCTTGCCCAGCTGCCACTGCGCCCTGTCCATCGCCACGTGAGCCATCAGATGGTTGATGCCTTCCTTGGGATCGCCGCGCCATTGAGGCCAAGTCTCTTTGGTGAGGATGGCGTAGCTAAAAGTTTTCGGTCAGTTCTTTGTAAAGTTAATTACGATACATATCGGTTTCATCAGATTACAGTCTTGTGGGATTTGGGCAACGACTTCTCGGCGATATCGTGCCACAACTGGCGCTTGTACATGTAAGGCTATTCTGCCCATTTCCCTGGCTCCTAACATGCACTCATACGCACTCTCTCACAGGGTGTACAAGGGCCCTGTCTTTCTAATCTTCAGGCATGTACACTGTCTGTGCCTTGATCTGTGAATCGCTTGGACTCACAACCCCTTGGACCAATTATCGTGATCACAAACCGCTAATGAATGGCTATTTGAGAAATCAGCAACCAAGTTAATCAGAGATATTTATAGATAAGGCATGGGGGAAAGGGGTTGGCCTAGCATTGATGAGTCAAAAAGGGGGTTGGGGCGATCGATAAAGCGGGTGTACAGTACAGAGCGAAAAGGGGGAAGAGAGGCAGGGGCAGGTAAACTGTACATTCCAATACTCAGCCGCAGCTATTGCGCGGCGCATCTGAAGGCTGCGTACGGCTGTTCAGTCCAAGGACTGGGGGTGGGGGGTCGCCACACGCACCCTCAATTACCCCAGCTAATGCTGGCACCCATTTTACAGCTAATTAAATTGTTTCGAGTGGGTCGAGAATCGAATCCCTGACCTTCCAGTCGTGAGTCCGATGCTCTAACCACTAGACTACAACCCTCTTTTGTAAAAGAATTGTAAAAATGTCAAAGAAAAGAACCCCCAACGAATTGTAAAAAATCCTTTGAAAAAAAGCGCTCACCGTTTCAGAAATTTATCGAACGGCCTCCGATAGGCGAAACCGGCCCGACGCACGTTGATGTTCTCTTTGAGTCCCAGGTACATCACCTGGTGCTTCACCCGTTCCATATCAAAATCGCCCGGCTTCTTAGTCTCGTTAGGCTTGATGCACCGGATGTAATGCGGAGTGCAGCTCATCAGAGTTTTCACCAGCCGATTGGCCTGACTACGAATCTTCGTACCAGCCGTGGTTGGCCTTGACCTGTCCTGAACTTTCTCCGGGAACAGAGCTCGAATGAAAGCGTTTGAGCTGCTCTGCATCAGCAGCAGCAAGTCGTTGTTCAGGGCGTCGCGATTTTTCTCGCAGAAACCCGACGGAGAGTACTGCACGGAGCCGGCGTAGTGGCTGATGGTGAACTGGTCTGTGGCGTAGCTGAAATACCTGAAATGAGAATTCAGATTCATTCTTTACTAACTCTGTTGCTTAAACATTTTTACTTCAAGCTTCGAATTGAATTTTAACTTTTGGCGCCAATTTAAAACCCAATTTTCGCGCTGATTTAAAATTCCTTTTCGGCGCCGATTTGAAATCCAATTTTGGCGCCGATTTGAAACTCAATTTTGGCGCCGATTTAAAACTCAATTTTGGCGCCGATTTGAAACCCAATTTTCGCGCTGATTTAAAATTCCTTTTTCGGCGCCGATTTGAAACTCAATTTTGGCGCCGATTTGAAACATAATTTTGGCGCCGATTTGAAACTCAATTTTGGCGCCGATTTAAAACCCAATTTTGGCGCCTATTTGAAACCAAATTTTGGCGCCGATTTGAAACCCAATTCTGGTGGCATTTGAGTCTTAACTATGATTCTAGCAACAATTTTTAACAACGCTTAAGTATGTGAAGCATAACTTTGAATGTGCTAATGTAACAGTGTCTGCCTGAATCTGTCTCAGCGTCTGTCTGTCTGTCACAGCTCCTAGCGAGTAGTTAGCACTCAACGAAGGCCTCCAAAGTCACCTGTAGGAGCTGAAGGTGCCAGCCAATTTCTGGCAGAATTTGCTGTCGATGCCTTCAGTCACCGCGTGCACCGTAGCGCAGACGTCGTCAAGTACACAAAATATTCCTGGTGGGTTTTTCGACTCAATCATCTCGCAGATCTCCTTGTTGTTGAAGTATTGGATCTCCGACCACTGAATGCCCTCCTGGCGGTACTCCTCTTGCTCAGCTTTGAGCGTCAGCTCGATGAAGATCTGCTGCAGCTTCTCGTTCACGTAGTTGATGCAGAACTGTTCGAATCCGTTCTGTCTGAACACTTCGAAGCCGTAGATGTCCAGGATGCCGACGTTGACCTCGCTGCCTTGGGTCACCATCGCCTTGTTGACGGACTGTTGGAGGCGATTTTTTGGGTTACCAAAGTCAATCCTTCAGGCGATTCCTCAGGTCAAGTTCAGGGGCGACTCTTCAGGATCAGTTCAGGGGAGATTCTTCAGCGCCAGTTCAGGAGCGATTCTTCAGGGCCAGTTCAGGGGAGATTCTTCAGCGTCAGTTCAGGGGAAATTCTTCAGGGCCAGTTCAGGGGAGATTCTTCAGCGCCAGTTCAGGGGAGATTCTTCAGGGCCAGTTCAGGGGAGATTCTTCAGGCCAAGTTCAGGGGAGATTCTTCAGGGCCAGTTCAGGAGCGATACTTCAGGGCCAGTTCAGGCGCGATTCTTTAGGGCCAGTTCAGGGAGAGGCGATTCTTCAGGATCGGTTCAGGGGTGATTCTTCAGGATTGGTTCAGGGGCGATTCTTCAGGGTTGGTTCAGGGGCGATTCTTCAGTATTGGTTCAGGGGCGATTCTTCAGGATCAGTTCAGGGCTGATTCTTCAGGATCGGTTCAGGGGGCGATTCTTCAGGATCGGTTCAGGGGCGATTCTTCAGGATCGGTTCAGGGGCGATTCTTCAGGATCGGTTCAGGGGCGATTCTTTAGGATCGGTTCAGGGGCGATTCTTCAGGATCGGTTCAGGGGCGATTCTTCAGGATCGATTCAAGGGCGATTCTTCAGGATCGGTTCAGGGGCGATTCTTCAGGGTCGATTCAAGGGCCGATTCTTACCTCAACAATGAAGTCGAACAGCCTTGAGTACAGGCCCTTGGCCAGCGCATCCCTAGTATAGCAGGCCTGCTCCTGGTTGAGCGGAACATTGATGTTCTCAGACTTGCCACCCCACTTGCTCTCCATCAGCCGGCTGGTGAGCTTCAGCCGCAGAGTTTCGCAGTCGATCTGCAGAAACGCAGCCGGGCTCTCCAGTTGGCGAAAGTCCACCACGTCGACTTGATCGTCGCCGGCGGCTGAGCGAAACTGCACATTGCCCAGGTGCAAAATTCCGCTAAGCACGCTGATGATGTCCTCTTGAACTGACTCATCCATGCCCATCACTTCCATTGCGTGCTGAATTAAAAAAAAGTTTAAGCAAAATTCATAACCCCGTTAAAACGAAACTTGTTGTTGAATTTGTCCTGTTCTTTTTTTCGAAATTTAATACAATTAAGGCAGCTATTTGTTCATATTTCTACTTAGCAAGTAGAGTAGTGCGGATGTGCAAACTGGTGCGTGTCGATTCAGCTTCTATTATTGTGAGCTAGTAGCTGGCTCTATTTTTGTGTGGAAAGAAATAACTGGTAATTATAACTGGTAAATTATAGAAAAATGATTCACTATTTTTAGACACTATAAACGCCGAAAATTCTATTACTTAAACCAGTAAAACATCTCTATATTGAATGAAGTTCCATCCAGCAGTTTATAAATGCAATTAATGTTCACTGCACCCTGTACTGTCTCAGATAATTATAACCCACACCTAATACGGTCAAGGATCTTTGAAAATCTGGACTAGAAGCACTAGAACCAATTCTTTAAATTCTTGTTGAAAGTTTACCATATAATTACATAGTTACGCCCTTGTTGGCGCTTCTTATTTTGGCGCCCTATAGTTAACGTTCCTTGTTTTGGCGCCCTATAGTTGGCACTCCTTATTTTGGCGCTTCTTATTTTGGCGCCTTATAGTTGACGCTCCTTATTTGGCGCTTCTTATTTTGGCGCCTTATAGTTGACGCTCCTTATTTGGCGCTTCTTATTTTGGCGCCTTATAGTTGACGCTCCTTATTTGGCGCTTCTTATTTTGGCGCCTTATAGTTGACGCTCCTTATTTGGCGCCCTATAGTTGGCGCTTCTTATTTTGGCGCTTCTTATTTTGGCGCCTTATAGTTGACGCTCCTTATTTGGCGCCCTATAGTTGGCGCTTCTTATTTTGGCGCCTTATAGTTGACGCTCCTTATTTGGCGCCCTATAGTTGGCGCCCCTTATTTTGGCGCCCTATAGTTGGCGCTCTTTATTTTAGCGCTTCTTATTTTGGCGCCCTATAGTTGACGCTCCTTTTTTTGGCGCCCTATAATTGGCGCTCCTTATTTTTGTGTCCAAAACAAAATGCGGATCCTTCACTTTCGAGTTTCCCAACTTTGGTTCGTCAAAGGCTGATTTGGTCGCTAGCGTCTAGGGAAGTCCCTGTCTGCTTCTCTATAAAACGACTGGCTACGCTGATCTTTCTCCGTCTTTCTCTAAGAACACAGATGGAAAATGCAGATGAGGGGGTTACGGAGTGGGGTGGGGGGGGTTAGCGGAGTGGACAGCTATGCAGATGATAAACTAAACAAGATAAATAAAATGGCTCAATAAAAAGTTTGTCCAAATTTAGCCTGTGAACTGTACACAGGGAGAGGTGAGAAAAGGGCGAGACAACTGGATTCGTTTATATTATGGCTGATGAATTGTGCGCAATACAAGCGCTTGCCGTAAGTGAGCGAAATTGTAAAAATTGTCGGAATCCAACATATCTGCCGTGTTTGCATGGTTCTTGCGTATTAGGTATAATTTACAAGAATTTAAATGTAAAACCATTCTAAACAAACTGCAGATAGTATAGGAAATAGCGTTTCACTGCGCCATGATATGTAAATTTGATCAGAAAATTGGCGGAAAAATAATGAAAGAAGAAGAGAAATCAGACGGGGTATCAAATTTGAGAGGAAGAGATCTGAGATGTGAGAAGGTGAGATCTGAGATATGAGAGTAAGATAGAGGGTGAGATCAGAGATATGAAAGGGCGAGATCAGAGATATAAGAGGATGAGATCTGAGATGTGAGAGGATGAGATCTGAGAGTGTGGGGTCAGAGATCTGAGAGGGTGAGATCGTAGATCTAAGAGGGTGAGATCGGAGATCTAAGAGGTGAGATCCGAGATCTGAGAGGGTGAGATCGGAGATCTAAGAGGGTGAGATCGGAGATCTAAGAGGTGAGATCCGAGATCTGAGAGGGTGAGATCCGAGATCTAAGAGGGTGAGATCGGAGATCTAAGAGGGTGAGATCGGAGATCTAAGAGGGTAGGATCAGAGATCCAAGAGGAAGAGACAATAAATCTGAGAGGGTGAGATCAAAAGTCTAGGAGGGTGATATTAGAGATCTGAGAGGGTGCGGTCTGAGATCTGAGAGGGTGAGATCAAGATCGGAGAGAGTGAGATCTGAGATCTAAGAGGGTGAGATCAGAGATCTGAGAAGGTGAGATCACAGATCTAAGAGGGTAAGATCAGAGATCTGAGGGGATGAGATCTGAGAGGGAGAGATCTGAGATCTGAGATCTGAGAGTGTGAGATCTGAGATCTGAGTGGGTGAGATCAGAGATCTGAGAGGGAGAGATCTGAGATCTGAGTGGGTGAGATCTGAGATCTGAGAGGGAGAGATCTGAGATCTGAGTGGGTGAGATCAGAGATCTGAGAGGGAGAGATCTGAGATCTGAGTGGGTGAGATCAGAGATCTGAGTGGGTGAGATCAGAGATCTGAGTGGGTGAGATCAGAGATCTGAGAGAGTGAGATCAGAGATCAGAGGGTTGAGATCGCGAAAAAAGCAGCTCAATATGCGGACTGAGACTGCAGCCAGCTGTCACGAGCCTGAATACAAAGATTTGACAGCGACAAAAAAAGCAATTTCGGAAAGAGAATGTCTCACCAGAGTTTCGCCAAATTCCTTCACATCGTCAATGCCGTCAGCGTCAAATGAGCCGCTCTGGTTCAGGTAGGAGAAGCACTCGGGTCCGGCCAGATTAAATGCGGCTGCATTGAAGGCGAGCAACCAATCATGTGAAAAAACCATGTAGAAAAAATTCATGAATTTAAACAAATATTTTCAAACCTTTCATTTCCGGTCTGGTGCCGCGGCAAAGCTGATAAAAGATGTGAAAATTTCGTTCGCCCGAGTTTTGCAGCACAACACGAGATTTTTCCAATAAGAATTGAGAGATTTTTCCTCCGACTGGTTCGCCGCCTCGGCTAAACTGAATTTCAACGTACTTGCCCTGAAATGGGCCGTTTTGATGTTTTTTGTATTTTAGTTGTATCATATCACGGATTCCAGATGTGCAACCGACAGCTCAGCCGCAGCTATTGCGCGGCGCATCTGAAGGCTGCGTACGGCTGTTCAGTCCAAGGACTGGGGGGTCGCCACACACAGCCTCAATTACCCCAGCTAATGCTGGCACCCATTTTACAGCTGGGTGAACTGAAGCAATGCAAAGTTACATGTAAGCGTCTTTCTCAAGGACTCAAATTGTTCCAAAGTAGGTCGAGAATCGAACCCCCGACTTTTTAGTTGTGAGTCCGATGCTCAAACCACTGGGCTGCAACCCGCTAGGCTATGCGGAAGCAGCAGTTGAAGAGAGGGTGAAAAGGAGAGAGAGAGGGAGAGAGATGGAGAGAGAGAGGGAGAGGGAGAGAGAGGTAGAGGGGGAGACAGGGAGAGGGAGTGAGATGGAGACAGAGAGAAAGAGAGGGAGAGGGAGAGAGGGAGAGAGAGGGAGAGAGGGAGAGAGAGGGAGAGAGACAATGAAAGGGAGAGAGAGGGAGAGGTAGAGGGGGAGACAGGGAGAGGGAGTGAGATGGAGACAGAGAAAAAGAGAGGGAGAGAGGGGGAGAGAGAGGGAGAGGAAGAGAGAGGGAGAGAGGGAGAGAGGGAGAGGGAGAGAGGTGAGAGAGTTAAAGCAAGGATTTCATGCAATGCAGTCAATATTCCTTGTTTCATTTTTCGATATTGAATTTTTGTATATAAAAATTCGAACTTCCATGCGCCATTGAGAACTCACAAATCGACTTGAATTGTTATTCCGCACAGTTTTCGCGTTGCCAAAAGCTTCCAACAGCGGATTGGACTCCAAAATGACTTCTTTAACTTCTTCGACACGGCCCGAGCCGCCGGATACTTTTGAGACGTAGTTCATGATCAACTTGGCGCTGACGGTCTTTCCTGCGCCGCTTTCGCCACTTTTTTATATTTGAAAAAGCGATTTAGCTACTATTAGTAAATTAAGCATATTGCAAATTTGCGAATTTCACAGAGTCAAAGGTCGCACCGAGAGGAAAATGAGGCCCTGACTTTCTAATCGTCAAGCATGTACAGTCTCTGTGCACTGGGGGTTGGCTGTCATGGGATGGGAATTTTGAATCTCATGACGACCCCTTGAGCTGCCACCAGCAACTCTTACCTGATAATAACGCACTGGTTCTCCATTTCGGACACCATGCTTCTGTACATGTGATCGGCGATTGCAAAAATATGCGGCGGATTCTCGAACAGGGCCTAAAGTTTTATTTAGAAATTATTAAAAAGTTTATGATGGCAGTTCTAATGCATTTTGTGTATCAAAAAGCAACTCACAGAGCCCTGGTACATGTCGATGAATTTATCGTCAAAGATTTTCACATCTTTGAATGGGTTAACTGCAATCAGCACAGGTCCAATGTAGGTCTGTGGAAATTAAAATTATGGTATAACATATTAAATATGAGTCATCAGTACCAAGATGTTGCTGAGTCTAAATTAGGTGCTTTCAGTTGAAATCTTACTCATGATAATTTTCAAATGACAAAAACAGAAGAAATTATGAACTCACATAAATAGCATTGTTCAGAAATCGAATCTTTAAGTTGTCAGTGATGGCGGCCTCATTAATTCGAGGTATAAGCACCATATCATCGACCCCATTCTGCTTGACATTGGAGCCAACAAAGTCTGAGTACTTCGCCTGAAGATAAAAGTATAGACACCTAATTCTCTTTAGAATATTTTAGAGCTTTTATGATATGCTATTCATACTAGCAATTGTTATTAAATGGAAAATATTTATGCCAAAAATAACTATTATATTTGTGTCCCTACTTCAAAATAAATAACGTATAGAATCAATACAATATTAAGTAGCTATTATGGAAAAGCAATTGAAGCATTTAAACCTAACCTTTAAAGCTAAGTCGAGTATTTTGTTCTTAAAAAGTGGCTTGATGTTAGGCAATGTTTTAGATGAAATAAAACTGTTAAAAATAACTGTTAAAGTAAAATTAGTAAAAGTAAAATGGCTTTTAAAAGTCTAATAATTTACAAATGCAAGTTAAATTATACCACATAGCTATAAAAAACATACATTTGTATCACTGTTCTAACAACAGGTGGACTCTGGTCTGGGCATCCGGATACAGTGGGAAGTTGTTGAAGCCTATCCCGCTGAATATTTTATTCTTAGATAAAAACAACAGGCAAATTTTCCCTAAACACAGTGTGCTGTGAATACGATAATCAACAAGGATCTTAGCCACAGTTAATCGATACATAATGTTATCAAATATAGCAAGTGGAACAGAGAAGACTTGAAAAATCGCAGTTTTTAAACAACCTTATACATAAAAGCTAATGAAAAAAAGGTTTTTCAAAACTGGTATGGTGATCTTTAAACATTTTTCAGGCTAGGCGGCCGGTTCATCAAGATAGATCTATTTGTCGGTTGTCGAAGTCTCTGTCGAAATCGAAATCGAAGTAGCAAAAAAGAAGAAAGAACAAAACTACATACAGAATATATATTATGAAGGCAGACGTAGCATGGCAGTGTAATATTGCAACGCTGAGAAAACTCAGCTTCAGCAGCATTTAGAAGCAGAACAGGAAGTAATTATTCCATGCATTCGTAGAAAGAATCTCATTTGTATTTCTGCGTTTTTATGTTAATTTTTAGCAGTAAAACAAAAAAACTAAGTAGAAGTAAGTTTTCAATAACTTAAATGTTTTAGATGAGTCAATTTAATTATTTAAATAAACTAAAAAAACTTCTAAGCAAGCTGTCTATTATAATTAAATAAAAATTTTCTAAGAATCTAAAAGTTCTAAGAAAAATTTGCCAATCGGTAATAAATTGAGGTGGGTGTGGAGAAGATTTTCTCGGAGCTATACCGTCAGAATTGTGAATTTTGAATCATATTTCTCATCTTAATATACTTATTTTACCATACTCTTTTCGCATTCTTTGAGGGCTTATTAATGCTCATCATTTTTATTTGAACAGACGGACAAAATCACTGTCTGCTGACTTCTTTATATTGAATATAAGTTGAGAGGTTGAGAGAGACTAGATAATACAGATATATTGACAGTAGTAAACAGAAAGTTTTTATAACTTATGCTTTCATACTTCTCCGAATAAATCCAAAACAATGTTCTAACAATAATGTTCCGCTTTATTCGTAATTTCTTTTTCCCTCAAAGTGAAACTGAGAGACCAAGTCAAGAGCAGGTGGCTCCTATCCAAAGGCCTACACTAACACATAGAAATTCAGAAGTCGTTCTTGTTCATCACAGTGGCTCTGAATCAAGTCGAAAGAGGAAAGCATTTGAGGAAAATCTTGGCAGCACTATTGACAGGTATAAAAGTTTATTAAATTGTAATTGGCTTTTAAAAATATTGTTTTCTTGTCATGAATCATTATTACATATTGCATCTAGTCTAGGCCTAGCCTAGTCAGACATAAACCTAAGTAAAGATAAGAAGACAATTTTGTAACACTCTAGGCAAGTTGTTTGTAATATTTAAAGAAGTTTCAAGTTAAATTCTAGCTAAATATAGGCTTATTTGCTTTTAATTGTTTCTTTTTTCAATTTTGTTTTATATAGACCCTTTTTATAGCCAGGATTTTAATAAAGCCATTGGCTGCAATAAGGTTATAGCCTGTCTTATTCATTTTTGTCTTGCATTCAATGCAAAAATAAAAAAATGTTCTAGATATAAAACTATACCTATTATTATCATTTTTTGTTGATTTTAATATTGTGGCTTTTATTTCTTGTTTTATTTATTATAATATAAAATTAAAAAGTTATAAATATTATTCTATAATATTTTGCATTGTCAATATTGCATTTAAATTAGGCCTATAATTAGAAATATAACATTGTTTGCACAAAAAATTGCTTAAAAGACCCTATAGTCTATAACATAGGTCTAATTAGGCCTAGTGAGTAAGAGATGCTAAAATTTTTAATTACAGCCATATTTTTATAAGATTGAAGTAAGTTTAATGAGGCAAAAAAGAGTAAAAAAAGACCATTGCCTTTTTTTCATTTGAGAATTTTGATTTCAAAATAAATATTTAAAACTTTCATATGGCAAACAAATATAGGCCTAAGCATATCTTAGAAGCTGCCATTTAGGTGCCCTGGTATCTATCTGCTTATCACACCGCATCTGTACACCATTAATCCTAGAGATTAAGGGTGGGAATTGCCTACCTAGCCCAAGCTATGTGGGGGGTTAGGGTTGACTGACTAACTTGTACATTGGTCTATTTAACCTGATTGTGTGCATATACCTAAAATAACTTTTTGCTTTCTATAAATGCACATTCAATTTGGCATGTAGTAGCTATTATCCCTTGATTCAAATAGATATGCACTTTAGATTTGAGTATAAATCATTTATTATGTCTTAGCATTATATAAACCTTGTTTTGCTGTACATTTAAGTTTGCTAGGTTAGTAAGTATTATAGAATGAATTCAAAATGCAAAAGCATACTCATATTACACAATGCTAACCATTGCTAACCATATGCTTTAGATGCCATCTACAAATTATTAACTTTTCTTCTATAAAGACCAAAATATATTCCTAATTTCTTATAGCTTCTATTTACTTTACATAGTGCTTTTCCATTTGTGTAAAACTTCAATTTTCTAAAGTACTCCTTATATGATTGATACCTTTACTTTAACTAGTCTAAATTATGTATGGCTTTTGACATCCCACATTGTAGACAATACCATTAAAGCATAGCTAAATATATCAATTATCACAAAAATATTTCATTATTTCATTCACATATAAGTATAAAATATTTTAGGCTAATAATGGTTTTGTTAAGACAATACTAGTTACTAAAGTATGCTGGTGCCATAATGTATTGCTGTAACAGAATATCAATTATTTTTATATTAACAAATGGTCTATATCTTTTCAGATTGATAAATTAATAAATGGTCAATATATTATATATTGAGGATTACCAAACAGATTTTTTTTACTTTTTCATTAACCTATGTTAGATAGCATTTTATTGTAAGTGCTTTTCACAATTTTTTGTTATAGGTATAATATATATCTATAGCCATAGACATAACTATAGTAGAGCAATAATTGATGTAAGGTTGAAAAAAACAATAGATTATATAATTACCTTTTAATTTTACTTTTTATATAGCAAAAGAAATCGCCTGTCCACCGAAAATCGAGGCACTTGGAATTTGGTGAGCATTTAAAAAAAAAACAATTCAATGTAAATATTTTATGTTTTGTTTTAAACATAATATCTGGTCGATTTTCAGGATATTGAGCAGGCTGATTTCAATTTCTCCAAGAACACTTTGGAAATATTTGCTGGCACTGGCAACACATCATTAATTAGTCGGCAATCTTTACCAAGGTAATTTTATGTGATTGTATATTTTTATATGCTCAAATATAGTTTTTACCAAACACCAGCTTAGAACACTATTTGTTTTTGTGTATACCTCTTCTATATACAGTCAGCTTCGCCAAGGCCAGAGCTTCAACCGGCATCAGCATTTATCGATTGCTGCTTGTTCAGCGTCTTCTGCTTCTAGTGGCAATCGTCAGCGCCAAAGAAGAAGTCAGCAGATTTCTCATTCCGCCCTGAACGCTGTACAATCTGTACTAGGGCAGATAACTAATTTGCCAGACTCCTACTTGTCTGCAGCGAATGTGAGTAGTATTACTATCATTTAAGCGATATTTTAGGCTGTCAATTTTAGATTGTAACTGTACTGTTCCTGAAATCTTCGAAATCTAATCCTATTATATTGTCTCTTTATCCCAACCTCGATAAGACTCGCCCCTAATCCCAATCTTGATAAGAATCGCCCTAATCCCAATCTTGATAAAAATCGTCCCTAATCCTCAGCTAAATAACAATCGCCCTAATCCCAATCTTGATAAGAATCGCCCCTAATCCTCAGCTAAATAACAATCGCCCTAATCCCAATCTTGATAAGAATCGCCCCTAATCCTCAGCTAAATAACAATTGCCCTAATCCCAATCTTGATAAGAATCGCCCCTAATCCTCAGCTAAATAACAATTGCCCTAATCCCAATCTTGATAAGAATCGCCCTAATCCCAATCTTGATAAGAATCGTCCCTAATCCTCAGCTAAATAACAATTGCCCTAATCCCAATCTTGATAAGAATCGCCCCTAATCCTCAGCTAAATAACAATTGCCCTAATCCCAATCTTGATAAGAATCGTCCCTAATCCTCAGCTAAATAACAATTGCCCTAATCCCAATCTTGATAAGAATCGTCCCTAATCCTCAGCTAAATAACAATTGCCCTAATCCCAATCTTGATAAGAATCGTCCCTAATCCTCAGCTAAATAACAATTGCCCTAATCCCAATCTTGATAAGAATCGTCCCTAATCCTCAGCTAAATAACAATTGCCCTAATCCCAATCTTGATAAGAATCGCCCTAATCCCAATCTTGATAAGAATCGTCCCTAATCCTCAGCTAAATAACAATCGCCCTAATCCCAATCTTGATAAGAATCGCCCCTAATCCTCAGCTAAATAACAATCGCCATAATCCCAATCTTGATAAGAATCGCCCCTAATCCTTGGCTAAATTATATTCGCCCCTTAATTTTCGCTAATCCTTCTCTTGAAGATTCTTGTTTACCAAATTTCTTTAAAGAAGTCTGTTACTTTTAATCTGTTGATGATAAAATCTATCAATCGTTACACCCCCACTTCCAACTCTCATCAGTCTCCCTCGCCAGCCGGAGCCAATCAGGCCTCTACTACTGACAAGTCTCAGCCGCCTGCGTCAACTGCTTCAATCGTCGCCCAGGCAACTTCGCAACAGCAGCAGCAGTCCCAGAAGCAGCCGTGCATTCACTCTACTCCGTTAGCAACTGTAGCTACCGGTATGGCTTCTTCGGGTGCTCGATCTGACAAAAGCAACAAGAAAAAGCATCCAGCTGCTGCTGCATCGACTTTGCCGAAATCAGCTGCTGCCGACTCTGGTATAGTGCAACCCTCCTGTGTCACAATCACCTGAGAATTTCCTATCAGTCTCACCTGAGAATTGCCCCTCAATCTCTCTTGAGAATCGCCTCTCATTCTCACCTGAGAGTCGCCCCCAATCTCACTTGAGAATCGACCCTCAGTCTTACCTGAGAGTCGCCCCCCAATCTCATTTGAGAATCGACCCTCATTCTCACCTGAGAGTCGCCCCCAATCTCACTTGAGAATCGACCCTCAGTCTCACCTGAGAGTCGCCCCCAATCTCACTTGAGAATCGACCCTCAGTCTTACCTGAGAGTCGCCCCCAATCTCACTTGAGAATCGACCCTCAGTCTTACCTGAGAGTCGCCCCCAATCTCACTTGAGAATCGACCCTCAGTCTCACCTGAGAGTCGCCCCCAATCTCACCTAAGAATTGCCCCTCAATCTCACTTGAGAATCGCCTCTCAATCTCACCTGAGAGTCGCCCCCAATCTCACTTGAGAATCGACCCTCAGTCTCACCTGAGAGTCGCCCCCAATCTCACCTGAGAATCGCCTCTCAATCTCACCTGAGAATCGCCCCTTAATCTCACCTGAGAATCGCCTCTCAATCAGACCTGAGAATAGTTCCTCAATCTAACCTCAGAGTCGTCCCTCAATCTCACTTGAGAATCGTCACTCAATCTCACTTGAGAATCGACCCTCAGTCTCACCTGAGAGTCGCCCCCAATCTCACCTAAGAATTGCCCCTCAATCTCACTTGAGAATCGCCTCTCAATCTCACCTGAGAGTCGCCCCCAATCTCACTTGAGAATCGACCCTCAGTCTCACCTGAGAGTCGCCCCCAATCTCACCTGAGAATCGCCTCTCAATCTCACCTGAGAATCGCCCCTTAATCTCACCTGAGAATCGCCTCTCAATCAGACCTGAGAATAGTTCCTCAATCTAACCTCAGAGTCGTCCCTCAATCTCACCTGAGAACCATCACTCAATCTCACCTGAGAACCATCACTCAATCTCACCTGAGAATAGTTCCTCAATCTAACCTCAGAGTCGTCCCTCAATCTAACCTCAGAGTCGTCCCTCAATCTCACCTGAGAATCGTCCCTCAGTCTCATCTGAGAATCGAACTCAATCTCACCTGAGAATAGTTCCTCAATCTAACCTCAGAGTCGTCCCTCAATCTAACCTCAGAGTCGTCCCTCAATCTCACCTGAGAATCGTCCCTCAGTCTCATCTGAGAATCGAACTCAATCTCACCTGAGAATAGTTCCTCAATCTAACCTCAGAGTCGTCCCTCAATCTAACCTCAGAGTCGTCCCTCAATCTCACCTGAGAATCGTCCCTCAGTCTCATCTGAGAATCGAACTCAATCTCACCTGAGAATAGTTCCTCAATCTAACCTCAGAGTCGTCCCTCAATCTAACCTCAGAGTCGTCCCTCAATCTAACCTCAGAGTCGTCCCTCAATCTCACCTGAGAATCGTCCCTCAGTCTCATCTGAGAATCGAACTCAATCTCACCTGAGAATAGTTCCTCAATCTAACCCCAGAGTCGCCCCTCAATCTCACTTGAGAATCGCTTCTAATTCTCACCTGAGAGTCGCCCCAATCTCACTTGAGAATCGCTTCTAATTCTCACCTGAGAGTCGCCCCAATCTCACTTGAGAATCGACCCTCAGTCTTACCTGAGAGTCGCCCCCAATCTCACCTGAGAATCGCCTCTCAATCTCACCTGAGAATCGTCCCTCAATCTCACTTGAGAACCATCACTCGACACTAAATCTCACCTGAGAATCGAACTCAATCTCACCTGAGAATCGCCTTTCAATCTCACCTGAGAATCACCCCTCCTCTAAACGCCCCTCAGCCGACGATGACGAAGATTGCGTCATCACTTCAATCGAGGAGCCGAAGTCAGTGGCCGATATCATCTCGCCGTGCAAATATTTATCGCCTGATTGGTTAAACGATATGTAAGCCTGTTATTTAGAGAGAATTAAGAGGTTTCTGAGAATTGCATCGTGTACTTTTTTGCTCTTAAATATTGGCTACCCTTGATTCTTCTGCAGCAAGACCTCGTCTCAGTCGTTAAAATCCTACATGCAACGCGTCGAGACCGAAGAGAATTTAAAGATGCAGTATTGGGCTAAAAGAGTGAGTTATTATGACTGTTATTACGAGCGCATTTACAATTTATTTCTACTATATTCTTGTTATTGGCACAAGGACCACTGTAGTATTACAGTACGTAAAACTCAAAGATCGTGTAGTTCTCTAATCTAATTTTAATCCGAATGGATTAACATAAATATTATCTAATCCAATCCTAATCCCATATGTTTAGTGTAGATATTCTCTAATCCAATCCTAATCCGAAAGGATTAGCATAGATATTCCCTAATCCAATCCTAATCCGAAAGGATTAGCATAGATATTCCCTAATCCAATCCTAGTCCGAAAGGATTAGCATAGATATTCCCTAATCCAATCCTAGTCCGAAAGGATTAGCATAGATATTCCCTAATCCAATCCTAATCCGAAAGGATTAGCATATATATTCTCTAATCCAATCCTAATCCGAAAGGATTAGCATAGATATTCCCTAATCCAATCCTAATCCGAAAGGATTAGCATAGATATTCCCTAATCCAATCCTAATCCGAAAGGATTAGCATAGATATTCCCTAATCCAATCCTAATCCGAAAGGATTAGCATAGATATTCCCTAATCCAATCCTAGTCCGAAAGGATTAGCATAGATATTCCCTAATCCAATCCTAATCCGAAAGGATTAGCATAGATGTTCTCTAATCCAATCCTAATCCGAAAGGATTAGCATAGATGTTCTCTAATCCAATCCTAATCCGAAAGGATTAGCATAGATATTCCCTAATCCAATCCTAATCCGAAAGGATTAGCATAGATATTCTCTAATCCAATCCTAATCCCATTGGATTAGCGTGGATATTCTTTAATCCTTATCCTAATCCCATTGGATTAACGTAGATATTCACTAATCCCTAATCGTCAATCAAACCATGCAGCGAGAAGCGGACGAGCGCGACCTGGTTGCCAGGGTGACTCGCAATCTCAAACTAGCCGAACGCGAGCTGCCAGTCTTGCCCTATCAGTACGAGGAGCCGCCGCCGACTCCGCCGCCGCCAGCTGATGAAGAAGAGGAAGAATTTCCCGACCTAACCGAGGCCCAGCTGCAGCTAGTTGAACGAGCCTGGTCTCGCCAGCTGCCTAGCTCGGAAGTTCTAGCCGAAGGATTTAGCCTGCGAGTCACTAGGGAAGAGCTGAGATCGTTGGCCGGATTAAACTGGCTGAATGATAATATTGTGAATTTTTATATGCAGCTGATTGCGGCCAGGTCAGCTGATGAACAGCTGGGTCTGCCTAAAGTGCACGCGTTCTCTACGTTCTTTTATACTAAACTGTCGTCTAGCGGCTACGCGTCTGTTAGACGGTGGACTCGGAAGGTATGGATTGATTGCTATGATTAGTTACTTACCGGTTAGGATTCTCGGTGTCTCAGTTGGTGATTCCGTGTGTCTGGGACTCTGGGTTGGGGATTCCCTGTGTCTGGGTTGGGGATTCCCTGTGTCTGAGTTAGGGATTCCCTGTGTCTGAGTTGGGGATTCCCTGTATTTAATTTGGGGATTCCCTGTGTCTGAGTTAGGGATTCCCTGTGTCTGAGTTGGGGATTCCCTGTATTTAATTTGGGGATTCCCTGTGTCTGGGTTGGGAACTCCTTGTGTCTGGGTTAAGGATTTCCTGTCTGGGTTGGAATTCCATGTATCTGGGTCTGGGGTTCCTGGTGTCCGAGTTAAAGATTCCCTGTGTCTGAGTTGGTGATTCCCAGTGTCTGAGTTGCTGATTCCCTGTGTCTGAGTTGGTGATTACCTGTGTCTGGGTTGGGGATTCCCTGTGTCTGGGTTGGGGATTCCCTGTCTGGGTTGGGATTCCATGTATCTGGGTCTGGGGTTCCTGGTGTCCGAGTTAGGGATTCCCTGTGTCCGAGTTGGTGATTCCCTGTGTCTGAGTTGGGGATTCCCTGTGTCTAAGTTGGGGACTCCCTGTGTCTGGGTTGGGGATTCCCTGTGTTTGGGTTGGGGGCTCCCTGTGTCTAAGTTGGGGACTCCCTGTGTCTGGGTTGGGGATTCCCTGTGTTTGGGTTGGGGATTCCCTGTGTCTGGGTTGGGGATTCCCTGTGTTTGGGTTGGGGATTCCCTGTGTCTGAGTTGGGGATTCCCTGTGACTGGGTTGGAGATTCCCTGTGTCTGAGTTGGGGGTTCCCTGAATCTAGTTTAGGGATTCCTTGTGTCTGGGTTGGGGATTCCCTGTATTTGATTTTGGAATTCTTCATATATGAGCTGGGGATTCCTGGTGTCTTTTCAGGGATTCCTGTTGTCTGAGTAGGAGATTCCCGGTTTCTGAGCTTATTTGATTCTCAATGAACTATCAGTATAATATCGGATAGGTAAGAAAATGTTAATTACCCCCATCAGGTGGACATATTCAGCTGCGACATCCTTCTCTGTCCCGTCCACCTGCACAACAACCACTGGATTCTGTGCATTGTTGACCTGCGCTGCCGCAACATCATCTATCTTGACAGCCTGTCGATGGGCGGCGGCGCCAGCTGCTTGCCTCTGATGCGACAGTACTTGGCAGACGAGCATCGAGACAAGAAATCCGGAGCTGAATTGCCCGACCTGTCTGATTATCAGCTGATCCGCGAGACTGGCGCTCCGCAACAAGAGAACGGATCAGACTGTGGTGTGTTCACCTGCAAGTTTGCCGATTACTATTGCAAGCAGAAGGACTTCACGTTTAGTCAGGTTGGTTGTGTTTTTTTAAGAGTCTAATTGGTTCGTATAAACTGTTTCTTGTCCTCTAGAACTCTCATCTCACCCATTGTCTTTTCTCAACTGTCTAATCTCACTCATTCTCCCATCTCGTGCATCTCTAATCTCATACATTCTCTATTTTCACCAATCTCTAATCTCATCTATTCTCTCACCCCACCCATTCTCTATTCTCATATCTCACCCATTCTCTATTCTCGTATATCTCTATTCTCTATTCTCATCTATCTCTAATCTCATCTATTCTCTCATCCCACCCATTCTCTCATCCCACCCATTCTCTATTCTCAAATCTCACCCATTCTCTATTCTCGTATATCTCTATTCTCTATTCTCACCAATCTCTAATCTCATCTATTCTCTCACCCCACCCATTCTCTATTCTCAAATCTCACCCATTCTCTATTCTCGAATATCTCTATTCTCTATTCTCATCTATCTCTAATCTCACCCATTCTCCCATCTCGTGCATCTCTAATCTCACCCATTCTCTATTTTCACCAATCTCTAATCTCATCTATTCTCTATTCTCAAATCTCACCCATTCTCTATTCTCGTATATCTCTATTCTCTATTCTCATCTATCTCTAATCTCATCTATTCTCTCACCCCACCCATTCTCTATTCTCAAATCTCACCCATTCTCTATTCTCGAATATCTCTATTCTCTATTCTCATCTATCTCTAATCTCACCCATTCTCCCATCTCGTGCATCTCTAATCTCATCCATTCTCTATTTTCACCAATCTCTAATCTCATCTATTCTCTCACCCCACCCATTCTCTATTCTCAAATCTCACCCATTCTCTATTCTCGTATATCTCTATTCTCTATTCTCATCTATCTCTAATCTCATCTACTCTTTCATCCCACCCATTCTCTATTCTAATCTATCTCTAATCCTACCATCACTAAATCTATTCTTCATCTCATTATTTCCATTTCTAATCTCACCGACACCTTAATTTATCTATCTTCAACCGAACACTAACCCTTTTTCAAGCCAGGTACTTATCATCTTACTTAAAGTAGAAATGTTCAAATATTACGCACGATCAAAAAAGTGGAAAATTGGCCCGATTTATTTCAGGACAACATGCCGTACTTCCGCAAACGGATCACTGTGGAGATCATGGAAAAACGCCTTCTTTGGTAGATTTGAAGGACAATTCAATTAATTCGCTATCAATAAATTCCATTTAAATTTTAATAAGAAATGTATGTTTGTACATCTCCAGCGACAGTGATTATAAATTCGCCTTTTTAATTCTTTTGCATCTAAAATGCATCCATATTGCGACAGACAAAAATACACTGGACTCTGTCTACGCTAATCCGTGTTGTGGGTGCATTTGTTTGTAATTATTAGCACGTCATTGATTGAGTAATTAATTATGCAGTGTTTATCGTTAAATTATTTAATGGCGCATTGGTAGTGGCTCATTTTAGGATTGTAGAAGTTACATAAAACATTGGATGTGGTTCGTGTACACCGATTTCCTTGTTTGAGGTTCGAAACTGGTTAAACCACCAGATTCGTCACCAGGTAATTTTAGTGTTATCGGGTTTGACTGTTATGTGGTGAGTTATCTGAATTTCACCAGATAATATGGCCCGAATCTTGCTTAGAAATCAGATTACATGATAAGATTCGCCACCAGATAATTTTTTGTTTTCTTGTTTGACTGTTATCTGGTGAGTTATCTGAATTTCACCAGATAATATGGCCCGAATCTTGCTTAGAAATCAGATTACATGATAAGATTCGCCACCAGATAATTTTTTGTTTTCTTGTTTGACTGTTATCTGGTGAGTTATCTGAATTTTACAGGATAACATGGGTCGGATCTTGTTTGAGAAACAGATGATAGTAAAAGATTTTAATCAAGATAACTGTGTGTTATCTGGTTTGTAAGAAACCTGTGTGAATCTGAAATTTGCCGGATAACATGATGCGAATCTGGTTTGCAAACCAGATAACGGAAAAATATTTCAATCAAGATGCCTTTGTGTTATCCGGTCTGTAAGAACCCGTTGTACTTTTCACCCAGAATTTTGTGATCCGGGCCCGAATTATTATTTGATTTCCAAGTGAAGGCCCGGATCAGCATTTTTGGCCCGGAATAGCCCCCTTTTCCGGAAAATGTGATCCTGCAAAAGTTCGGGAAAAAGGAAAGCGGTTCCGGCTGCATTTTCCAAAATTTTTAACCTGGAACAGCTGCTGTAGACCTAAATTTCAGGTTTTCCAAATGAAAATGTTCTGGATGAGATTTTGGGAGTTCAGTCGGAATTCCTCAGTGATCTAGACCAAGTGATCCGGAAAATCCACAGGGATCAGCTCCCATTGACCCGAATCTCGATGAAGTTACGGATAAGACTGCTCTTCGCGTCTGTTGTGGCTTAAGGCAGCTGCTAAGCTGACCTGCGAGGGGTAAAGTGCCATATATCAGCAAACGCTAGCGCTCGTAATGTGAGGCCGTGCCCACCCTCCCTGCAGGTGATAGCTTTGTTGGCTCTTCGACAAACTATTGCATTCTTATTGTGCTGGAGAGGTTTGACTCCCAATGGGATGTGGTCTGTCGCGGTTACTTAGTGTATCAGATTACCCTATTATCTGGTGCAGCTGGGTGTCTAGATGGAGCTGTGGCATGGTTCCAAAAGCTCCTACTGGCCCAGTTCTAAGATAGCCTTTTCTTTTTTAAGACAGACGTTATTCTAGCTCTTGCTAGAGCATGCTCCATTGGGTTGTCTAAAGCGTCTGCAGTGTTGGTGTATGGCCACCAGCGAGGGATAATGGAACCCCGCTTCAACCGCTGAATCAGAATTAAGCAATTGACTGAAAATGCTGACCTACGAGGGGTAATCAATCCTCGCGTCTGTTGTGGCTTAAGGCAGCTGCTAAGAGTAGTCAATTTTATTTGACTACGCGGGTCAATCTTTAATCCGAAGGATAATAAAGCCTCGAAATTGCAAGGTGAATTGATCTGCTTTTCGTAGGCACTGTAGCGTCCGTAATGTGAGGCTGTGCCCATCCTCCGTACAGGTGACAATTGAAAAATTGTTGCGCCCTGATTGTGTGCGAGAGGTTTGACTACCACTGGCATGTAGTCTGTCACAGCTGCTTAGTGTGTCAACGGGCTGAATGATTCTATCGTCATATTTGACGCTTAGAAGCATGAGTCAGCCAACCATGTTGTTTGGCAAAGCTGGGTGTCTAGACGGAGACTGTGGCATGGTTCCAAATAGCTCTAACTGGCCCAGTATGCAAAGCAGCTTTCCTATTAAGATAGACGCTTATCCTAATTTTGTCGGTGCATGCTCCATTGGTTTGTCTAAGGCGTTTGCAGTTGCACCAGCCGTGAGCAGACCAAGTCAAGAGAGTAGTCGTTACAGACTACGAGTGTCGGTAATCTTGTCGAGGGCTAATAAATCCTCGAACAAGTCAAGGGAGTAGTCGTTACAGACTACGAGTGTCGGTAATCTTGTCAGCCACTTGTTTCCAGAGGGTGTCACTGCTTCGAACGACACAGTTAATGACGCCGTTGGACGATCGTCCATCGCACTAGCGACATCTGCAACGCCAAGTCAGTTGTATATTACCGTTGGCACACAGGATTGCGAAGACAATCAGGTAAGAGTTTCCAGCGCAGTAGGCATTTCGTGGACGCAACTGCACGACGAAGCCATCGCCGCGCGAGCCGGCGCATCAGATGATACACCATTCACCTTGTCTCCGCTCTACGAGCAGCCGATCAACGAAAGCCAGTTGATTCCGGATGACGACTATGCTACGAATGACAATTCTATCGACGCAGCTGACATTACTAGTGAACAGTCGTACAATCTGGCAATGATTGTCGGCGAACCGTCGCTGTCTGTTAGAGCTAGACGATTGAGTGTGTATGTACATTACTGTTTCTTTATAACTGTGTATATTTGGGAAAAGCTGCCTATTTCCATCGCCATTTAATTTAACTTTAATAATGCAGAGTCGTTCCATTGCGCTAGCATATAATGCAAGCCCCCGTCAGTGGTCTCATTAATCGCCGTCCGCGTGCGCGACCCTATATTTTTCAAACGTCTGGCTCACGCGTCGACTGCCGTCAGAGTCGCGTCCGAGTACAGCAGGTCCGATCTCGCCAGCGAGTACACCAGCTCGCAGCAGATCACCAATTCAGTAGTATCAATTGGTATCCACAGTATAAGTAGGTCTACTTATAACTGGACTCCCGAAACTCAGACGTGGCACGCTGTTCTCCAGAAGTTTCCGTTCCTGTTGAGCTACCGTTTAGTTTGTATAAGGCGCTCACAAATGACACCCTGCTGTTAAATAGATGCTACTCATAAAATCTTGAAGCACCAACTTTTTATACGCTTCTTTACTGCGAAATTTGATGTCAATGCCTTCCGGCTTTTATTCGCAAGGATTACCCGACTGTTACCTGGTCAGCGAATCTTTTTTGTCAGACAGGATAACAAACAAGATAACAAACAGGATAACACGATGTTTCCCTGCAGGATTCACATGAATTACCCGGCTGTTACCATGGTCAGCGAATCCTGTTTGTCAGACAGGATAACAAACAGGATAACACGATGTTTCCCTGCAGGATTTGCATGAATTACCCGACTGTTACCTGATCAGTGAATCCTATTTGAATCTTGTTTGAAACAAGAAAATGTAAGATTTCGCCACGCAAACAGGATTCATACAAGATAACATTTTGCATAACCGGAATGGGGCAGTGTTATCTTGTTTGAGCGAATGTTATCTTGTGGTGTTATCTGGTTTATTTACCAGAGAATTAACCGTCAAAAACGCGCTTAAATAACTACCGCTAAGAAATAATCGGTTTAGTTGGAAGATTCAATGGAATTGGACCACGTGTAACATGCAGATTTACTAAAGATGTATTGATGGTTAAAAAAAGACAAAAAAAATCGCTGGAGTCGTTCGTAGACTCACCAAGTCGCTAAGAAATTGCAAACACTAGAAAACGGGTTTAAATTAAACATAAAACTTTTCTTTACATCAAGACATCGCGGTTTAATCCACAGCAGTAAAATAAAAAATCGCCATTGATTGCCATGTCCCTGGCAGGACTACTTTCTGAGGTGATTAGTTTCTGTTTTGCACAGTGGCGGCGCAGTATCTCTGGGGGAAAGGGGGGCAGTACTTAGGTGGTCAACTCGCCCCTTCCCCTACCAATCGTAATTAAACAAATAAAAACATTTGAATTAGGACACATTTTCTAAGACAGTAAAAAATTACGAACAAATTATGACACACTTCCTACAAAAGGAATGTACAACACGAAAAATCTTATAAAAATGCATTTTTAATCATTGGTGCTAGTTGCATAGCAAGGGGTGACCATCTGCCCTCCCTAGGGTCTTTTCGAGGGCCGTGGGGATGGTGGGGTGGTCTGCACCCCCTTGAGGCAGTGACCTGTGGTCACCCGGGGGCAGCTGCCCCCCGCCCCCCCCCTGCGCCGCCACTGGTTTTGCATCGATAATAGAACATTGATTAGATTTAGTATATTGTGACGATGAAATGCAATAAAAATTAACCGAACCGTTTTAACATAAAATCTATAAAAATATATGTAAGCTTTTGAACTAAAATTACCTTACATAGTAAGTTTTACTGCAATAGAATTTCAATTTTTGTGTACTGTTTAACTTTGTTTGAAATGCTACTTTCTTCAAACTATATGAGTGTCTTTTCCGCGAAATGCGTTTACTAATTAGAATCGTTATTCGTAATAACCATTTAATTCTGAAGAAGCTTTCGGACAGCACAGCACCGTGACTTTCTTGCTTTATTTTTTTTTTATAAATTTGCAGTCGCTCCTCTGTGTTTAATTTTGTATTCAAAGCCAATGTAATGCCATGGAAATAAATTCTCTGTTTTCTTACGGATCAATTGCTGCTTCCAACAGCTATGGTGCTGGTATTTCCCAGCAAGTACGTTCGCAGCCGTTGATAATGGCCTCAACTTCTCAATCGAGTTTTCAAGTGCCGCAGAATATTTTCATTCGGTCTAGTGGGCTTAATTCAGATCAGATGAATCAACTTATGCAAGTTATCAGTTTACCAAACGCAAAAGTAGAAGCATCTCACTCTCAGACTGGACAAGGACAGCAGACCGTCACTCTTGCTCTGATTAATGTGGACCCAAATCTGCCTATTGGCGGACAGCTTCTGATAGCAGCGCCAGCATTGCAGCCTCAACAGCAACCAGAAATTCAACAACAGCCAGTTCTATTGCCAAACTGCAATCAAGTTCCTATTGTCAGCATTTCTAATCCTAGAATTCAAGTGCAACCTGGCAACATGCCAACAATGGCAATAGCGGCTAGTGTTACAGACTCTTCTATAAGTCTGCCATTGACATCAGTGCCAGCTGATACAAGATCTGTGTCCTATCAGCTTATTGACAATAGCCAAAACCATGTCCTAAATGCTACTAGTTCTGTTACAAGTGGCACTATGCCATCATTTGCTATATCATCAATGTCGTCATCAATGCCAGCTGATAAGTTTGAAGTTCAGTTGAATCGGCCTTCTACACCTGGCCTTGATTTTCTAATTGATCAACCATCCAACCTAGCCATGGCTGAAAGTAAAGAATCATCATTTTTATCTAATGATGGTATGAAGTTAAACCTTAGTCATCAAGGAATTGAATCAACATTGCCAATTGATCCTCTAGACCAACTTGACTATAAAACACAAAATCTCATTTATGCTTGTGATTCTAATGAGCATCACCAACAACCTTTGCTAAGTGAAGCTTTGCAAATTAGTCATGGTCAATCAATGCAAATTCAACCTACTCAAATGCAAGGTGATGTATCTGGCTTTATTTCTATGCCAAATGTTGCTTCAATGTTTCAAGCACAAGACAACCAACAAGATTTTGAAGATTCTAATGAGTTTTTTCAAACAAGTGAAGTTCAGCCAGATTCTACAATCCAAGATACAACAACTACATGTAAACAGGCTCAAAAGCCTCAAATGCCTATTATTGGTAAGCATTTTTATTTTATTTATAAATTTAAAACTAGGCCCTAAGAATTTTTTTAAGTTAAAACATACTGAATCTATAAAAATAAATAATTGTTTTATTAATTAGCCATCTATCTAACAATCTTTTTAATGCTTAGTAATTTTTTTAATTTAGTCTTTATTTTATCTAATTAGGCCTAGACTTATTTGGCTAATAGTTTATTATGTTATAGGCCTATTATATACTTATATATTGAAAAATTACTATCTTTTATGATAACACAAGCAACTTCTCTTAGATTAAAATGTTTCTTAACTAAACATTAATTATTTAAAATTTAAATAATAGCAACTTTTCAATTTATCGTAATCTATTGTACTAAAAATGGTTTATCAGTAGGTAGTATCTATTTATCTATCTATAAAATATATAGATTTTAGAAAATTATCTATTATAAAATAAAATTTAACAAGTTATATAAACTTGTGATTAAAAGAAATTTTAAAACATATTTTCAAACACAATCTATAACTCAAATATGCTTTTTCTAGGGTTTCCTTGAACTTCCCCCAAGAATTGTCTTATATTAACTAGAATTCCATCATTAAGCCTTAAGCATTTTTTCAAAAAATCTAAAAAAGTCTATTATAAACTTTTTCAAAAAATCTAAAAAAGTATATTATAAACATGAGTCTAAATGAATCCTTAAAATATATAGAAGAGTTACTTAAAACATACAATTTACCTACTATTATTATATATTCAATAATATACCTAGTGTTAAGCACCAGTCCATTAATAAGTGTTAATCTGTTAATAAGCATTAATAAGTATTAAGATTTTTCATTAACATTAATGGACTACCATTAAGATTTTTTTGAACTAATGGAATAACAAATTTGTATTAATAATTATGTGAGTTAATGACATCATCATTAACATTAATGGCAATGTCAATGACCAAATAAAGATGCAAAGAAAGAACAAAAATATAAGTCTGACGAGAAGTTACAACATTACAAATGTATTTCAATTTACCTGAATGCCTAATTAATCAAATTATTATTTTTGATACTTTTTAAATTATTTTTGATACAAGCCACTGCTGCGGTTTTGTTTACAATAATGATCATGCAAATGTAACAACTTCTTACTAAAGAACTTTAATAATAAATTAAAATTTGACTTTATTATTGCGTGTGAGCATTGATTGCTTTGATTCACTTCTTTCCTAATCTTTCGTAACTTTTTGCTGCGCCTGTTAATGCTACTAAAACAACCTTCCTATCCATATTTTATGATTAACTAATTAGCTTTCAAGTTTTAAATAGCTGAGTTATTATTTTATTGTATGCTTACTTTTAGTAGTATTATATATTCAAGTTTTTTTTAAATATTATTTATTACTTTTTAGCTCATAAATTGCTTAGATGACCTTTGTGTTTTACTAAAAAGGTGGAAAAGCAAAGACAGTGCATTATAAAGTCTGCTTTGGAAATTAGTGCAAGATTTCTATATTTTGTGTTAATTTTAATGGATTAATGCTTATTAATGATAATCAGTTAACTTAACAAAATTTGGTTAATAAGTTAAGATTCTTTTTGTTTTAATGCTAATGCTTTTGCTATTAATAGAAGTTAAGATTTTCATTAATGGTGCCCAACACTGAATATACCATCAACATATCAATAATCTATCACATACAAAGAATCTACCATGTCCATAAACATACAGAGAATCTACTATAACCATACAGATAATCTACCATAAACATAAAATAGTCTACCATAAACCTACCAAAAATCTCGCACGCCAGGCTCGGTAGCCAGCTTGTCGGCACCCCCAGTCCAAGCAGCAGTGTCGCTCAGTCCAGCAAAGCCCAAACCGACATCGGCAAAGTCAAAAAGCCAAACGTCAAAAGCCGCTGCAGCGACAGTCCAAGACAATGCGGCCGAAATTCTGGTCTCAGCACTGCAAGACTACAACAGCAAGAAGGACGCCAATTCCGATAGCGGCAGTGCAGATTTACCGACAGCTTCGGATCCATTATTCGAAATCAATACGAAAGAGGTGGCCCAGCGAGTCATCTTCGAGTTGAAAAATTGCGGCATTCCTCAGGCGGTGTTCGCTCAGCAGGTGCTCTGCCGGAGCCAGGGTACCCTGTCGGACCTGTTGCGCAATCCGAAGCCGTGGAGCAAATTGAAATCTGGTCGGGAAACTTTCCGACGCATGTGGAAATGGCTGCAAACTCCCGTAGAGGATAGAATGTCTTCGCTGCACTCGGCCTGTAAGTTTTGAAGTGGTCTCTTGCCCTGAGAGAGGCAAGAATTGCCCCCCTGATCCACTATTCACTCTCAGAATCGCCCCTGACCCATTCTTAGAATCGCCCCTGATCCAATTCTTAGAATCGCCCCTGACCCATTCCAAAAATCGCCCTGATTCACTCTCAGATTCGCCCCTGACCCATTCTTAGAATCGCCCCTGACCCATTCTTAGAATCGCCCCTGACCCATTCTTAGAATCGCCCCTGACCCATTCTCAGAATCGCCCCTGACCCA
>NIVC01000175.1:640000-720000 GCA_002269645.1 Macrostomum lignano | reverse complement strand
CGTACAGTGGCCACAAAACAAAGTCTTCACGTACAGTGGCGCCAAAATAAAGTCTTTACGTACAGTGGCGCCAAAACAAAGTCTTCACGTACAGTGGCGCCAAAACAAAGTCTTCATGTACAATGGCGCCAAAACCAAACTTTAATGTACATTGGCGCCAAAATGAAGCCTTCACGTACAGTGGCGCAAAAATAAACCCTTCACGTACAGTGGCGCCAAAATGAAGCCTTCATGTACAGTGGCGCCAAAACCAAACTTTTATGTACAGTGGCGCCAAAACAGTCTTAATGTACAGTGGCGCCAAAATAAAGTCTTCATGTACAGTGGCGCCAAAACTAAACTTTTATTTACAGTGGTACCAAAACAAAATCCACCCAAAGCTATCAGATGTCTGATTTCCTCTCTACATCTACACTGGGGGTCGGCAAATTTTGGCCCATGCCAAAGCAAACTTGAGCATGGAGAACTCAGCCTTGTATAACATCCAAAAGTCAGTCCTGCAAACCCACTCCATGGCTACATGTACTTAATTTAGGATTCGCTTTTTGACTCTGTATAGTAGTTTTCTATAGCCTTGGGGGGGGGGTTGTATCTGAGACAGGAGCTCTGTAGCCTGTTGTACACACGCCGCAAAACTTACATGTAGCTCGTAGCTAGCAGTAAGAATAAAGTTGAAGCTGCACGCAATTCCAAGCCTACTCTGGTGGAACCTTTTGAGACATTTTTCGCTACCCTCTTTGTAATTGGGCGGTCCCTTTGATCTTTCTGGGTTGCTGCCTGCGTCTCGGATAACTTTTTTGTCGAATTCGCGAATCGCGATCTGTACTTAATTGGCTATTGGGAATAAATGCGACGACTTTTGATGTCACTGCAATTTAATCTGTCTGGAACTCTGATTCTGAACGATTGATTTAATGGCTGGACAAATATTACCAGCTGTTTTGTTTTGAATATATTATGGACATAGCTAATTCAAGGAACACTCGGTGCCATATTACAGGAAAACTAGGCTCCGATATTCCAGGAAAACTCGACGCCATATTCCAGGACAACTCGGCGCCATATTCCAGGACAACTCGGCGCCATATTCCAGGAAAACTCGGCGCCATATTCCAGGACAACTCGGCGCCATATTCCAGGAAAACTCGGTGCCATATTCCAGGAAAACTCGGCGCCATATTCCAGGAAAACTCGGCGCCACATTCCAGGAAAACTCGGCGCCATATTCCAGGAAAACTCGGCGCCACATTCCAGGAAAACTCGGCGCCATATTCCAGGAAAACTCGGCGCCACATTCCAGGCAAACTCAGCGCCATATTCCAGGAAAACTAGGCTCCGATATTCCAGGAAAACTCGACGCCATATTCCAGGACAACTCGGCGCCATATTCCAGGACAACTCGGCGCCATATTCCAGGACAACTCGGCGCCATATTCCAGGACAACTCGGCGCCATATTCCAGGACAACTCGGCGCCATATTCAAGGAAAACTCGGTGCCATATTCCAGGAAAACTCGGCGCCATATTCCAGGAAAACTCGGCGCCATATTCCAGGAAAACTCGGCGCCACATTCCAGGCAAACTCAGCGCCATATTCCAGGAAAACTCGGCGCCACATTCCAGGCAAACTCAGCGCCATATTCCAGGAAAACTAGGCTCCGATATTCCAGGAAAACTCGACGCCATATTCCAGGACAACTCGGCGCCATATTCCAGGAAAACTCGGCGCCATATTCCAGGACAACTCGGCGCCATATTCAAGGAAAACTCGGTGCTATATTCCAGGAAAACTCGGCGCCATATTCCAGGAAAACTCGGCGCCATATTCCAGGAAAACTCGGCGCCACATTCCAGGCAAACTCAGCGCCATATTCCAGGAAAACTCGGCGCCACATTCCAGGAAAACTCGGCGCCATATTCCAGGAAAACTAGGCTCCGATATTCCAGGAAAACTCGACGCCATATTCAAGGAAAACTCGGCGCAATATTCCAGGAAAACTCGGCGCTATATTCCAGGAAAACTTAGCGCCACATTCCAGGAAAATCGGCGTCATATTCTAGGAAAACTTGGCGCCATATTCCAGGAAAACTCGGCGCCATATTCCAGGAAAACTCGGCGCCATATTCCAGGAAAACTCGGCGCCATATTCCAGGACAACTCGACACCATATTCCAGTAAAACTCGGTGCCATATTCCAGGACAAATCGGCGCCACTTTCCAGGAAAACTCGGCGCTGACATTCTTGGAAATCATTTCAGGAATTCTCGTCGGCCCCGTTTCCCCGAAAGACTTGAAAACAGTGAAAAAAAGTAACTCGACACAATTAACTGACATGCACTCGTTAGTAGAATTATAGAATGTACTTTTATGATTGCAGAATCCACATTTGCGGCAGCAGAGAATCAAGCTAATTGAGAATCTAAATTAGCGAAGATATTCACGCAGTTTTGTGTCAAACTGGGTTGGCATGCATGCCAATTAGAAAGGATTATGCTATGCGTTACATGTATGCTTCAGACACTTACCAAGCGCTGCAGATTACGAAATATCCAGAAGCTGTTAACACTGCATTAGTGCTTGCATGCTAGCATGCTAGCTAGTATTCATACCAGATCAATTGCATTATAGCTGGCTTACTGAATTGGTATGCACAATACTGCTGGATTGTAGGTTGGCTCGAGGAAGATGGGGGCGAATGGAGAGACAAGAGGGGCGGATGGGGAGACAGTAAGGGCGGATTGGGTTAGGAGACATGAGTAGGGGCGGATAGGAGACAGTAGGGGCGGATGGGAGACAGTAGGGGCGGATGGGAGACAGCAGGGGCGGAAAGGACACAGTAAGGGCGGATTGGGTTAGGAGACATGAGTAGGGGCGGATAGGAGACAGTAGGGGCGGATGTGGTGACAATAGGGGCGGATAGGAGACAGTAAGGGCGGATGGGAGACAGTAGGGGCGGATAGGAGACAGTAGGGGCGGATGGAGACAGTAGGGGCGGATGGAGACACTAGGGGCGGATGGGAGAAAGTAAGGGCGGATTGGGTTAGGAGACAGTAGGGGCGGATGTGGTGACAGTAGGGGCGGATAGGAGACAGTAGGGGCGGATGGGAGACAGAAGGGGCGGATGTGGTGACAGTAGGGCGGATAGAAGGACAGTAGGGGCGGATGGGGAGACAGTAGGGGCGGATGTGGTGACAGTAGGGGCGGATGGCGAGACAGTAGAGGCGGATAGGGAGACAGTAGGGGCGGATGGGGAGACAGTAGGGGTGGATGGGGAGACAGTAGGGGCGGATGGGGAGACAGTAGGGGCGGATGGGGAGACAGTAGGGGCGGATGGGCATCGGTGGGAACTGAGAAAAGATTACTTAGAAGGATAGATGATTCCCATAGGAGTAGATAAGATATTATGAAAATATTCCCGTGACAGCTAGAAGAATATTTGACAGTTTTTTCCAGTGCATACAGATGCCAGAATCAGCTTTGCGGATGTCCCGGCGAAAATTGAATTAAAACAAAAATTCCATCCATCAATCAACGAATAAAAAATTTATTCAAAAAATTTGTCTTCCTCTGTTTCAAAAAATCATACAGGACTTAAAAACTAAAAACTAATCAGAAAAAGAACATTTTATAACGAATTTTGAACAACAGCTATGCATATCGAATGTGCAGGAAAATTCTTATTCAAAGCAGTATAAGGTGCTCAAGTTACTCAGTTGTTATCAAAATAATTATAAGATAAACATTATCTGATCCATGTGCAAAATTACTTCGGTGTTTTTGCAAGCAAAACAATAAAAAATATAAACACGTGAGCCATATTGCCCACGAATGGTATGATGGCGAGGGGGAGTGGAAGGCGAAAGAGAGAAAGAGACGGCTGGGTGAGATGAATGGGAGATGCAGAAGAAGTGAGTGTATGTGGTTAGATGGAGAGATGAGAGGAAGAGATGCGAGGAGAGATGAAGAGAAGTGGCGAGTGGTGAGAGTGCAAGTGATGAGAATGGGGGGATGATGAGAGGGAGAAATGAGAGATGAGAGGGAGAGATGAGAGGGAGAGAGAGAGAGGGAGAGATGAGAAGAGAGATGATACTAGAGATGAGAGGAGAGATGAGTAGAGAGATGAGAGGGATAGATGACGGTTAGTAGGAAGAGATGAGAGAAGAGATGATAAGGAGAGACGAGAGGGAGTGATGAGAGTGGCGGGTAAGTGATGAGAGAGCTGTACAAGTGAGATTTGGACAAAAAACAGCAGATATGAAGAGTGGGGCATGCAAATCAGAGCAAAGCAAAAGCCAAATAGCCAAAAAGCCAAAAGCAAAGCTGAGGGGAGTGCAGAGAGTACAAAGGGGATCAGTTAAGCGTCGCGGGTTTTGTCAGTGCAAATCGGGTGAACAGAAGCAGAAATACACAGATGTTGATTGCATTCCAGTGCAAGTGCTGAGTATGAATAAAAAATCAAATGTTACCTTTTTGGAACTGCCTTTATCTGCTCAGGTTGAAAACCCGGCACTAGCAGGACAAAACTGGAAAGCAGTTTTGCTTCCGTAGCCTAAAAGCAATTGAATCGCAACAATAAGCTATACGGATAATTACATATTCAAGGAACAAATTACAAGTACACAAATGTACACATGATAATGGGTTAAAAGGTGAAAATAAATGTACTTGAAATTTGTTATCATAATTTTGACGCCATTACTTGACATTCATTTTGGCGCGCCTAGTGACACTTATTTTAAAGAAATACAAGCTAATACGAGTAATCAGATCAAAATAACACGGGAAAAATTGGGTTTTGTAATGTTACAATGTTACAAAGTGAAATTTTACAAATTTGTAATGTTACAAAGTGTTAGCAAAGCGACACCAACACGGGTGGGTGCGGGTGGGTGGGATTGTTGGGGCAGAGGCTGTTGGGCAGGGGGAGTTGGGGCAGGGGGTGTGGCGGGCAGGGGTGTTGGGGCAGGAGGTGTGGGGCGTGGGGAGTTGGGGCAGGGGATGTGGGGGAAAGGGAGTTGGGGCAGTGGGGCAAGGGGCGTGGGGGCAGAGAGTGCTGGGACAGGGGGAGTTGGGGCAGGGGGTGTGGGGGCAGAGAGTGCTGGGACAGGGGGAGTTGGGGCAGGGGGTGTGGGGGCAGAGAGTGCTGGGACAGGCGGTGTAGGGGCAGGGGGAGTTGGGGCAGAGAGTGATGGGGCATGGGGTGTGGGGGCAGGGGGAGTTGGGGCAGAGAGTGCTGGGGCAGGGGGTGTGGCGGCAGGGGGAGTTGGGGCAGGGGGTGTTGGGGCAGGGGAGTTAGGGCAGGGGGAGTTGGGGCAGGGGGTATGGGGGCAGGGGGATTTGGGGCAGGGGTGTGGGGGCAGGGAGAGTTGGGGCAGGGGATGTGGGGACAGAGAGTGCTGGGGCAGGGGGTGTGGGGCAGAGAGTGCTGGGGCAGGGGGTGTGGGGCAGGGGAGTTGGGGCAGGGGGTGTGGGGGCAGGGAGTGTGGGGGCAGGGGGATTTGGGGCAGGGAGCTAGTGCTGGGGCAGGAGTTGGGGTAGGGGCTGTGGGGCAGGGGCTGCTGAAGCAGAATCCAAAAATCGTAACCCATAAAGACATAGAGACTGCTAAAACAAAACCGCGTCACACTCTGTGAGAATCACTCGCCTCACACTGGCAGGGACATCAGTTCAGCGTCGACTAGAAACGGTCCGTAATGATAGCCAAACGACATTGTCGATTGCCTTCTAGGATTTCGATTCTTTTTCTGCTTCTGCTCAGCTTGCTGCTGCTGTTGCTGCTGCTGTTTCCTCGTCCGCTTCAACATGGAAGCCTCCGCAGCAGGCCTGCTATTCTGAGCGGCCACAGAGCGCAACTCCATAGTTCTAGACTGGACCAGCCGGTTCAGACCAGATGCCGCAACGGCTGCCCTCGGCACGTCGGCGCCGTCAAGCGAAGCGCCGATTTTCCTGGCGCAGTGGGCGCCGGCGCAGCAGAGCAGAGTCCCAAGTAGCTGGCGACGGAATTTGCCGCTAAACAAGCAATACGGCACGATGTTGATGGCTGAGTTCAGCACTACCAACAGGTTCGACACGTCTTGAAATGCGTAGTCGGCCAAGACCAGCTTCTGCCCGATCTTCCTGGTGCTCCACAGGGCGTGCATCACGGCTGCGGGGATCTGGCAGACGAAGAACAGCACAATGACGCCGATTAGCATCACGGTGGTGTCGCTTCTCGTCCGCTGATGACGACCAACCGGGCCCTGAGGACCGCCCGGTCGGCCAGCTGCTCCTCCAGCGAAGTTGCTCGAAGAGGCTTGCGGCGGTCCGGCGACGCTCAGGGAGCCGCTGAGTCGGCGACTTCGCTGGCGAGCCCGGCGAACAGCCCGGACTAGGAAGGCGTTCATCACAGCCAGACTGATGAAGGGCAGCAGGACTACCAGGATTAGCCAGGCCACCAGGTGGTAGTAGATCCGGTACTCGGAGGTAACGCCCAATTTCGACAGGTGGTACCAGGTTCGTTCGCCGCCTTTCACCAGCTGGAAAATAGTAGGGGAACAGCTGGAGTCCTTGTCTAACCGCTGGAGTAGTTATCTAACAGCTTGAGTTTTTGTCTAACAGCTTGAGTATTTATCCAACAGCTTGAGTATTTATCTAACAGCTTGAGTATTCATCTAACAGCTTGAGTATTTATCCAACAGCTTGAGTATTCATCTAACAGCTTGAGTATTTATCCAACAGCTTGAGTATTTATCCAACAGCTTGAGTATTTATCTAACAGTTTGAGTATTTATCTAACAGCTTGAGTATATATCTAACAGCTTGAGTATTTATCTAACAGCTTGAGTATTTATCTAACAGCTTGAGTATTTATCTAACAGCTTGAGTATTTATCTAACAGCTTGAGTATTTATCTAACAGCTTGAGTATTTATCTAACAGCTTGAGTATTCATCTAACAGCTTGAGTATTTATCTAACAGCTTGAGTATTCATCTAACAGCTTGAGTATTTATCTAACAGCTTGAGTATTTATCTAACAGCTTGAGTATTTATCTAACAGCTTGAGTATTCATCTAACAGCTTGAGTATTTATCTAACAGCTTGAGTATTTATCTAACAGCTTGAGTATTTATCTAACAGCTTGAGTATTCATCTAACAGCTTGAGTATTTATCTAACAGCTTGAGTATTCATCTAACAGCTTGAGTATTTATCTAACAGCTTGAGTATATATCTAACAGCTTGAGTATTTATCTAACAGCTTGAGTATTTATCTAACAGCTTGAGTATTCATCTAACAGCTTGAGTATTTATCTAACAGCTTGAGTATTCATCTAACAGCTTGAGTATTCATCTAACAGCTTGAGTATTTATCTAACAGCTTGAGTATTCATCTAACAGCTTGAGTATTTATCTAACAGCTTGAGTATATATCTAACAGCTTGAGTATTCATCTAACAGCTTGAGTATTTATCTAACAGCTTGAGTATTCATCTAACAGCTTGAGTATATATCTAACAGCTTGAGTATTTATCTAACAGCTTGAGTATATATCTAACAGCTTGAGTATATATCTAACAGCTTGAGTATTTATCTAACAGCTTGATTTATCTAACAGCTTGATTCCAAGTCTAACAACCTAGCAGGCCACTCACTTAGCAACAGGAAATCAGCACTTAGAAGACTCAGACCTGTCTCAGCTGTGCAGCCAATACTCGGCCGTTGGCCTGGTGCTGCACCAGCTGGTTCTCCAGGCGATCCAACTGTGTGTCGTTCAGATTGGCCAAAAATTCCGGCAGATTGGGCGTGAAAATTTCGTGCTCAAATAGCCGAGGCAGGGTGTAGAGAGTTGAGCAGACGAATATGCTAATTACCACCTGGCCAACAAGACGACGACTGCAGAGACGCTCGGCAAGAAATGGATGGCAGATCATGAGGTAGCGGTCGGCTGTGAAGGCCACGGTTAGCCACACAGATGCCACCTGACAAAGGTGTTCGAATATAGGGTCTGTTGTTTTATTCTTGGCCTCAGCTTCAGTTATTGTTTATCAGATGGCTTGGGTTTTTGTTTAATAGGCAATAATTTTACCCATATTTCCCAATTGAGAATCTTTATCAGTCAGGTGCTGATACTTAAATCTATTTATCTATAACAGGTGACAATCATTATCTATCAAGTGGGAATCCTTATCTATCAGCTGAGAGTCCTTATCTATCAATATTAAGTGCGAGTCCTTATCTATCAGGTGCGAGTCCTTATCTATCAGGTGCGAGTCCTTATCTATCAGGTGCGAGTCCTTATCTATCAGGTAAGAGTCCTTATCTATCAGGTAAGAGTCCTTATCTATCAGGTAAGAGTCTTTATCTATCAGGTAAGAGTCCTTATCTATCAGGTAAGAGTCCTTATCTATCAGGTAAGAGTCTTTATCTATCAGGTAAGAGTCCTTATCTATCAGGTAAGAGTCCTTATCTATCAGGTAAGAGTCCTTATCTATCAGGTAAGAGTCCTTATCTATCAGGTAAGAGTCCTTATCTATCAGGTAAGAGTCCTTATCTATCAAGTGCGAGACCTTATCTATCAGGTAAGAGTCCTTATCTATCAGGTAGGAGTCTTTATCTATCAGGTGAGAGAATCTAAAAACACCAATTCTTATTTATACTTCAACAACCTTGGTAGCAATTCTTACTAATCAATGTTTTTATTCATCTTTAGACACACAAAGTTGCAGCCTTCGTCCACTAATCAGCCTAGTGCTGAATTCCTAAAGAATCTCGAGAATAAAGCAATCGGTTCAGACCGAATCCAGAAGCATCCCTAATTAGTCTGGCTACAACAAGTCAGCCGGGCTACGGTTTGTCGAGAAAACAAAAGAACGATATGAATTTGAGAAGCTCCCAAAATAAATCGACAGCTGCGTGCTTTTTTTGTTGTCCCGCCTGACAATTCTAACGAGACCTAATTTAAAAGTTTTCTACTTGAGAAGCTGCTCAAACACGGTACAGGTAGTCATTGCCTTGTCGGCTTACCTGGTTGAATCCTGTAATTACTGGGGAACACGCGCAGCTGCTCCAAAGGAAAAAAGGCTAACTCGTCAAAGATTCCTGCTCCCCATCTTAGTCAGTGTGCGGCTCGCAACTTTTCAAACAAAACTATTCATTTTCCTTTGAGTCTCTGTCATCTTGTTAGTCTCTCAGCCCCCCTCCCTCCTTTTTTGTTGAGTTGTCTTTGTGATATACGGACTCACACAGCTCTGCATGATGAAGGGAGATTATTTTGGCTTCTTCCTGGATTTACAGTAAGCAACCGTTGCTTAAGGGTGAAAAGATTATGAGCCTTGTTATACTTGTACGAAATTTTACCATGTACTCGTAGATAACGATTGCATAATATTTAATTCCGCAACCTTGGGTGTTGAAAAATTTAAATTCGCGCGAAAATCCGGAAACTATAAAAATAAGGCATCGATATTATATAGCTTAATACAATTATAACGCTAAAAGCATTTTTGTTTTAATCAAACCAATATTTTTAAAAAATTAGATTTGAAAATTATTTTGTTATTATGAAGGTTAGTCGATTTGCAAGTTATAGATACAACTATGAAAAAATCAAAATATTTTGACTGCTTGATGCTCTGGGTCGCAATGTTATTTTCTGGGTGTTTGCTTGGTCACGAATCTTCCTTGGAAAAATTTGCATAGCGAGCTGCACCTGTTGCTGAAAAATTCATTGTATTCTGTTTAATCACTCTTTACAGCGAGCCAGTGAGTGAATATTGTATTTGAGTATGTTAAATAATTTGTCTAACACAATGTCGAGACTCAGTAATTACGGTAACTTCCCTGTCACTAGGCACTAACAGCTGTTTCTTGCTGCTCAATGTTTACCGTAATTATTTATTTATGAATATATTTGAGATTCATGCGTTAGAGGGAAGAGCGGTTGAGGGAGATTGATGAAGTGGCAGAGGAGAGGGAGGAGTAAAAGGCGGAGGAGAGGGCTGGTGAGGGTGCGGGTGATAGGCGGAGGAGAGGGCTGGTGAGGGTGCGGATGAGAGGCGGAGAAGAGGGCTGGTGAGGGTGCGGGTGAGAGGCGGAGGAGGGGCTGGTGAGGGTGCGGGTGAGAGGCGGAGAAGAGGGCTGGTGAGGGTGCGGGTGAGAGGCGGAGAAGAGGGCTGGTGAGGGTGCGGGTGAGAGGCGGAGAAGAGGGCTGGTGAGGGTGCGGGTGAGAGGCGGAGGAGGGGCTGGTGAGGGTGCGGGTGAGAGGCGGAGAAGAGGGCTGGTGAGGGTGCGGGTGAGAGGCGGAGAAGAGGGCTGTGAGGGTGCGGGTGAGAGGCGGAGAAGAGGGCTGGTGAGGGTGCGGGTGAGAGGCGGAGAAGAAGGCTGTGAGGGTGCGGGTGAGAGGCGGAGAAGAGGGCTGGTGAGGGTGCGGGTGAGAGGCGGAGGAGGGGCTGGTGAGGGTGCGGGTGAGAGGCGGAGAAGAGGGCTGGTGAGGGTGCGGGTGAGAGGCAGAGGAGAGGGCTGGTGAGGGTGCGGGTGAGAGGCGGAGAAGAGGGCTGTGAGGGTGCGGGTGAGAGGCGGAGAAGAGGGCTGGTGAGGGTGCGGGTGAGAGGCGGAGGAGGGGCTGGTGAGGGTGTGGGTGAGAGGCGGAGAAGAGGGCTGGTGAGGGTGCGGGTGAGAGGCGGAGGAGAGGGCTGGTGAGGGTGCGGGTGAGAGGCGGAGAAGAGGGCTGTGAGGGTGCGGGTGAGAGGCGGAGAAGAGGGCTGGTGAGGGTGCGGGTGAGAGGCGGAGAAGAGGGCTGTGAGGGTGCGGGTGAGAGGCGGAGAAGAGGGCTGGTGAGGGTGCGGGTGAGAGGCGGAGAAGAGGGCTGGTGAGGGTGCGGGTGAGAGGCGGAGAAGAGGGCTGGTGAGGGTGCGGGTGAGAGGCGGAGAAGAGGGCTGGTGAGGGTGCGGGTGAGAGGCGGAGAAGAGGGCTGTGAGGGTGCGGGTGAGAGGCGGAGAAGAGGGCTGGTGAGGGTGCGGGTGAGAGGCGGAGGAGGGGCTGGTGAGGGTGCGGGTGAGAGGCGGAGAAGAGGGCTGGTGAGGGTGCGGGTGAGAGGCGGAGAAGAGGGCTGGTGAGGGTGCGGGTGAGAGGCGGAGGAGGGGCTGGTGAGGGTGCGGGTGAGAGGCGGAGAAGAGGGCTGGTGAGGGTGCGGGTGAGAGGCGGAGAAGAGGGCTGTGAGGGTGCGGGTGAGAGGCGGAGAAGAGGGCTGGTGAGGGTGCGGGTGAGAGGCGGAGGAGGGGCTGGTGAGGGTGCGGGTGAGAGGCGGAGAAGAGGGCTGGTGAGGGTGCGGGTGAGAGGCGGAGAAGAGGGCTGGTGAGGGTGCGGGTGAGAGGCGGAGAAGAGGGCTGGTGAGGGTGCGGGTGAGAGGCGGAGGAGAGGCGAGTTCAATCGAGGGCGCGAGGCAGGGATCTGCAGCAGAGATATACTTTAAAAGATAGCAAGTGAATATGACACGTTGGAAATAGGGGCAGCGGGAGCAGAGACGGGGGAGACGGGGGCGGCTCTAGCTGCTCAGCGCGGGTAACTTTCAGCCAGCAGGCAAATCACGTGACGGCAAATAGGCAATAAAAGTGCAGCTCCGACTCCTGCCAAGCAGACTCTACATGATAAGTGATTTTGGGCTTGCTGTAGTTGGCAAGCTTCACTCTATACCTGTAAACGGAGCTTCTTAATTATCTGAAAGCTTTTCGACCATATAAGGCTTCGCTCAAACAGTTTCTGCATCGGGGCTCACAGAAGCAAGTGGAAATTGACTAGTAAAAAAGGTAGTTAGGCTTGGGAAGCAATTTGAAAGTTTCTTCTCAACTTCAAAAGGATTCTTGTGCTTGATGACTTGCCTTGATTTTAACTACTCAAGTGACTCAACTGCTCAAGAAGGATTACCTTTAAGAATTAACTTTGTAATGCCTGTAAACAGGTGAAGATACTGTCTGTAAACAGGTGAAAATAATGTCTGTAAACAGGTGAGGATTATGTTTGTAAACAGGTAAGGATAGGTAAAGATAATGTCTGTAAACAGGTAAGAATAATGTCTGTAAACAGGTAAGAATAATGTCTGTAAACAGATGAGAGGATAATGTCTGTAAACAGGTGAGGATAATGTCTGTAAACAGGTGAGGATAATGTCTGTAAACAGGTGAGGATAATGTCTGTAAACAGGTAAGGATAGTGTCTGTAAACAGGTGAGGATAATGTCTGTAAACAGGTGAGGATAATGTCTGTAAACAGGTAAGGATAATGTCTGTAAACAGGTAAGGATAATGTCTGTAAACAGGTGAGGATAATGTCTGTAAACAGGTAAGGATAATGTCTGTAAACAGGTGAGGATAATGTCTGTAAACAGGTAAGGATAATGTCTGTAAACAGGTAAGGATAATGTCTGTAAACAGGTGAGGATAATGTCTGTAAACAGGTGAGGATAATGTCTGTAAACAGGTGAGGATAATGTCTGTAAACAGGTAAGAATAATGTCTGTAAACAGGTGAGAATAATGTCTGTAAACAGGTGAGGATAATGTCTGTAAACAGAGGAGGACAGTGTCTGTAAACAGAGGAGGATAAATGTCTGTAAACAGGTGAGGATAATGTCTGTAAACAGGTGAGAACAATGTCCGTAAACAGGTGAAAATAATGTCTGTAAACAGGTGAGGATTTTTCTGTTTAAAACAGATGAGAGGATAATGTCTGTAAACAGGTAAGGATAATGTCTGTAAACAGGTAAGAATAATGTCTGTAAACAGGTGAGAATAATGTCTGTAAACAGGTGAGGATAATGTCTGTAAACAGAGGAGGACAGTGTCTGTAAACAGAGGAGGATAAATGTCTGTAAACAGGTGAGGATAATGTCTGTAAACAGGTAAGGATAATGTCTGTAAACAGGTGAGAACAATGTCCGTAAACAGGTGAAAATAATTTCTGTAAACAGGTGAGGATTTTTCTGTTTAAAACAGATGAGAGGATAATGTCTGTAAACAGGTAAGGATAATGTCTGTAAACAGGTAAGGATAATGTCTGTAAACAGGTGAGGATAATGTCTGTAAACAGGTAAGGATAATGTCTGTAAACAGGTAAGGATAATGTCTGTAAACAGGTAAGGATAATGTCTGTAAACAGGTAAGGATAATGTCTGTAAACAGGTAAGGATAATGTCTGTAAACAGGTATAAGGATAATGTCTGTAAACAGGTGAGGATAATGTCTGTAAACAGGTGAGGATAATGTCTGTAAACAGGTGAGGATAATGTCTGTAAACAGAGGAGGACAGTGTCTGTAAACAGAGGAGGACAGTGTCTGTAAACAGAGGAGAACAGTGTCTGTAGGAGGTGAGAACAGTCTACATCAGGTGAGAACAGAGACCTCAGTCCAACGGCAAACACATGGGCTAACTCGATCTAACAGATCTAACAGCAGCATCACTCGCCTGGAACAGCAGGTTCATGGCATGCGAGTACATGTAGATGTAGGGCATTGCTGGGAAGTCGCTCCAGACTAGAAATTCTGGCGAATCAAAATCTGTTCGAGTATTTTTTAGAAACACCAGAGTGGACATGAGCAGAACCATCGTGTCCGCCACAGCCAGAGCGCACAAGTACAGATTCGTGTTGCTGCTTCGCATGCATTTCTTAGTCAGCACAGCTAGCGAAAGCAGATTTGCAACAATGCCAAAGCAGCAGACGGCTGTGCCGGTGCAACCGGTCAGGATGAATGTCATTCGCTGCGTCTCCGCCGTTGTCTGGTGCATGCTATCGTCGTTAGCGTCTTCAGTTTCCATGGCGACAAAGGATGCAGTCGGGGTAGCAAGGGTTTTGGAGAATTCGGCTCGAAGGATCAAGCCTTCCCAAACTGTCTTATAAGCCGCTCGTTAACTCATTCCCATTTTTTCTCTATTCCTTCATTTCTCTGATTGGCTCAAATCGAAAGATTGTTGAGCATTGCTTTTGAGCCTTCTGTATGTTTCTGTAACGTTCTTTTGGCGCAGATGGACAGAATTTCGACAGAAAAGTCTCTTTTTGAACTGTTAGACACTGGATATCTGTTAGATTTTCACTGTAACATGCTGGACATGTTAGACACTGGATATCTGTTAGATTTTCACTGTAACATGTTAGACATGTTAGACACTGGATATCTGTTAAACTTTCATTGTAACATGTTAGACATGTTAGACACTGGATATCTGTTAAACTTTCATTGTAGTATGTTAGGCATGGACACTGGAGATCTGTTAGATTTTCACTGTAACATGTTAGACACTGAAATCTCAACAATATATACATGATGTCGCTAAAATTACCCTCACAGCCAGAGAGTTAAATCCAAAAAACACACCAGCGACTGACCTTCAAAATAACCCTGACAGCTAAAACGAAAAACATTTTAGTTTTTTTAGCTGGCCAAACTCAAAAAATAATTGGACCGGAAATGAGCACTTATTCGAGTGTTGGTTTCAGCTATATGCTCGTATCACTAGTGTATACTATTTTAATTGTCAGGGACTTTATATTTGCAACCGTTCCTTTTAAATACCAAGTCAATGGCTTGCTAGTAGCGCCCCCCCCTGTGCCACCGAGATAAGTTCAACTGGCGATTCCACACTCCAAACAGATTCTTCATCTGAGCATGAGTCAAGTGGTAAGGCTAATTTAAACTGCTTTCCTGTAAAATAAATAAATCAATAAAACTATTTAATAAACTCGTGACTAACCATAGTAAAATCTCTGTGAGTCTCACGGTAGATTCTCTGTGACTCTCACTGTAGATTCTCTGTGACTCTCACTGTAGATTCTCTGTGACTCTCACTGTAGATTCTCTGTGACTCTCACGGTAGATTCTCTGTGACTCTCACTGTAGATTCTCTGTGACTCCCACTGTAGATTCTCTGTGACTCTCACTGTAGATTATCTGTGACTCTCACTGTAGATTCTCTGTGACTCTCACTGTAGATTCTCTGTGACTCTCACGGTAGATTATCTGTGACTCTCACTGTAGATTCTCTGTGACTCTCACTGTAGATTCTCTGTGACTCTCACGGTAGATTCTCTGTGACTCTCACGGTAGATTATCTGTGACTCTCACTGTAGATTCTATGTGACTCTCACGGTAGATTATCTGTGACTCTCACTGTAGATTCTCTGTGACTCTCACTGTAGATTATCTGTGACTCTCACGGTAGATTCTCTGTGACTCTCACGGTAGATTATCTGTGACTCTCACGGTAGATTCTCTGTGACTCTCACGGTAGATTCTCTGTGACTCTCACTGTAGATTCTCTGTGACTCTCACTGTAGATTCTCTGTGACTCTCACGGTAGATTCTCTGTGACTCTCACGGTAGATTATCTGTGACTCTCACTGTATATTCTCTGTGACTCTCACTGTAGATTCTCTGTGACTCTCACTGTGGATTCTCTGTGACTCTCACGGTAGATTATCTGTGACTCTCACTGTAGATTATCTGTGACTCTCACTGTAGATTCTCTGTGACTCTCACGGTAGATTATCTGTGACTCTCACTGTAGATTCTCTGTGACTCTCACGGTAGATTATCTGTGACTCTCATTGTAGATTCTCTGTGACTCTCACGGTAGATTCTCTGTGACTCTCACGGTAGATTATCTGTGACTCTCACTGTAGATTCTCTGTGACTCTCACGGTAGATTCTCTGTGACTCTCACGGTTATTACTCTCACCAATTTTTGTCTATGGTTTAAATCCTCTTTTTAGTCAACACTGCAAAGCGGCTCCGCCAACACTCCGTCCACTGTCTTCTGCATCGGGGCCAATCAACTTACTACAGAAGAAACTGAGTCAACTGACTATTACGCAGCCCCCGTGGCTCCATCAGTAGAAGGTTGTTTAACTTACTCGGAGACAATCTACCTGGCACCCCATCGCCAGCCTGCAGTTGTCTATGGCAGCGGAATTCGAGTGTCGGAGTGCTGGCGCCAAGCTAAACATCTCAGCTTCAATAGCAGTCCCGGTCGTTACGTTGAGTGCATCCTGCTGCCATGTTGCAGTTCTTCCCCTAGAAGACAATACTTTAAACAAGATATTCATGCGCTAACTCACTGACTAGACTACTCGTAAACAGTCAATACAATCTATATTTTTTGAAACAAACAGCGCGTTTAAATTCAGCATTCTGGTTACTCTACTTATGTAGGTCGTAAGTAGAGTATTTAGCAAATTTATATTAAATTTACTCAGAACGGCCAATTGTTTCTGTAGCTTAGCAACTTCTCAGGTCGACCTTATAGGATGACACTTATTCCTATTATTACTGACAAGTGACACTTATCTCCTGTCTAACATGTGATACTCCTGTCTTAGACACTATTTGGCAAACAGGTGACATTCTTTGTCTAACAAGTGACACTAACTGTCTAACAAGTGACACTCTTTGTCAAACAGTCATAAAAGGTGACACTTCTGTCTAACAGGTCACACATAGTCTAACTTCTTTAAGTAAGTTTCGGTTGATTGTTGATCTAGTAATTAGTAATTATGTTTCACATAGCTGTGCCACTAAAAAGCTACTAACACCCACCATACAGAAATATTATTTATTCCATATACATTAATTTATTATGCGCACAAATCACCTACTGTAATAGATAAAACGGTTGTCTTAGATACTCAAATACGTCTCTTTCGGTTAATAAAGTTGAATAAAATGATATTTTTGCTCTGGCATGCTGTCCTCTGGCACTTCCTGTGAAACTCTTTATTCCATACTGTACTGTACTCTAATCTGTCAATCTATACTGTACACACTGTAGCCTTCTATCACACATTGTACTCTTCTATCACACACTGTAGCCTTCTATCACACATTGTACTCTTCTATCACACACTGTAGCCTTCTATCACACATTGTACTCTTCTATCACACACTGTAGCCTTCTATCACACATTGTACTCTTCTATCACACACTGTAGCCTTGTATCACACACTGTACCCTTCTATCACACACTGTAGCCTTCTATCACACACTAGCCGTCTATCACACACTGTGCAATTCTATCACACACTGTAGCCTTCCATCACACACTGTACCCTTCTATCACACACTGTACCCTTCTATCACACACTGTACCCTTCTATCACCCTCCTATGTCCCTCCTGTCACATCCTGTTCCTCGATCTATCACTTCTTTAATCACATCTATATCATTTTTTAAATCTATTTAAATCGAATTTGCATCAACACTCGCATGTAATACATATCTACGAAATACAAAATGGCCAAAACATTTTGGTATTGCATTTTTATACTAGTATACAATTTACACATTACATGTAGCATTAGTCGCCACGGTCATGTGAGGAGAGAGAGAGAGAGAGAGAGAGAGAGAGAGAGAGAGAGAAACTGTATAGCATTCCGGAAGTTAAAATCGGTAAAAACAATTTCCCATACTCGCGAGCCAGACTCAGGGAAAAGAGATTTATAATTTCTCAAATTAAATGGCGCCTCTGAAAATAAATGACGCCTCCATAAAATGAAATGGCGCCCCTCTCAAATGAAATGGTGCCTCTTTCGAATGAAATGGCGCCCCTTTATGAAATGGCATAACACGAACCAGCGCCGTTCTGCACTATGCCCTTATGGCTTAAAAGTGCAAGCTTTACATTCGGAAAGTAGTAAGTACACGCATAGTGCAACTAATTTTTTGCGCATAGTCAATTATTTTTATCTATCGATTTAATTTTTTGTGTTTTGACTTTGAGTCTTTTGACTTCTACCCTTTTAGCGCTCAGATAGATTAAAATCTTTACTCACTATATGTAAGGCAAATAGCAGTTTGTTAAATTAACTGTAATTTAGTTTAAAGCTGGTATGGTTATGCATGCGTATGTGAAGATCATAAATTAAATATACTATTTAATGGATAGATAACAGTACAGATAAGATAAGAGCAGTAAAAAGTGTGGACCACTCCAAACTTAAAATTAGTAAGATCTACTGTATTAAAACGGAGTGCCAGTTGCCTATGCCTTGTTGTTGCAAAGTTTAATTGTTATTGATTACAAAAAAATGAAATTAGGTTTTGCTAAACTGAAGTCCGCAGGGCGCACCAAGTTCGCGCATACTTATATAGTGGTAAGTTTATTCAGCTTACTCTGCGAGGTGGAAGTAAACGAATGCACGAACGAACAAAAGGTTCCTGATCGTTCCACCTTCCATTACATTAACATTTCATTTCACAAGTGGACTGTGGAGTGTGGACTGGAGTACACGAGAGGCGTGTGGCGTGTGGCGTGTGGCAAAAACCCAGTTAAAATGAAAATGAAATGGACGGACCGATTGGGGTGGCGGGTGCTGTTAATTGGAGGGAAGGCTGGGGGTTGGTCTTGGGGTTGTGTTCGTGCGCCTCTTTGACGGGTTATTTTTAGTGGGCGGGGGTTGTCCACTCTCACCCGCGCTGGATTCGCTTGTGTGTGAGGGGCGTGTGAGGTGGTGGGTTTTGTGGGGGATGGGGCCAGGCAGTGAACCCAATGCTTAGGCGTGACTGAGGCGTGGCACCCCCACCCCCTTTAGTTAGGTCCGCTCGCTCAGCAGTCATATTCCATTAGAAATGAGTCACAGTCACAGCACAATAATATAAGCTCTCTCTTAATTCTCTAGCCTTCCTTTTCCACTCTCTCCTAAATACAAGGCTCATGCCATAACATAAGAAGTAAAGAGCGACAGCTGAATTGTCTATGGCCGAGTGAACTGTTAGATTTTTTTATTGTATAACCTATATAAGGAAAACTAGCAAAACTCGACCGATTAAATAAAACATGTCTCCTCGCTGCTATCGGAACGCCAACAGCAGGCACAGATTAGTGCTAACTGTAATCTCACGAATCTGTTTCCTACTGTCTATCTGTTTAATATTCGGCGCTCTGCACCTGTTTGTCGCACCATTTCCTAGGCGATTTTTTTGCACCGATCAGAGCCTGAGGTATCTCATCCCGCCCGGCAGCACCGTACCATACGCCGTCTGCGCACCGTTAGGCGTAGCCTTGGCAACCATCCTAATCTTCTGGTTCGAAGTGCTGCGAGGTCCCAATTCAAATGATATTAATAATAATATTAATGGTGACAATACCGCCTCTGCACAGAATTACCGGCATCAACGGAGGCGCCATCGCTGGTCGAACTGTATGATCTGGCTGTACTATTTTTGCTTGGGCTGCTCCGCCACTGAGCTGCTGACAGTCAGTGCCAAACTGGCTCTGGGCAGGCACCGGCCCTACTTCCTTGAGGCCTGCAAACCAGATCCTGACATTCTCGGCGATCTGTGCAATTCCAGCGTCCCTTATCCTGTGTCGATTTGTCGGCCAACTATGTCGAAGTGGGAGTTTAAAGATGCTCAAATGTCGTTTCCTAGCGGCCACACGTCCTACAGTCTGTTTGTTGTTGTGTTTTTGGCTGGCTATTTGCACATGAAGCTCGGAGGCTGTCCCGCTGCCAGGTGAGTCCGAGAGAATTATAACAATTCAAGATTCTCCTGATTGAGATTATCATTGGTCTATAAGTCTCTCTCAAGTGAGATTATCAGAAAAACTAGTGAAATTTTGTTGGTGAGATTATCGGAGAAACGGCGAGATTCTCTTTGTGAGATCAGAGAAAAGGATTGAGATTCTTTTGGTGAGGCTATCATAGAAACGGGTGAGATTCTCTTGGTGAGTTTATCAGAGAAAAGGGGTGAGATTCTCTTGGTAAGATTATCAGATAAGCCGGTGAGATTATCAGAGAAAAAGGGTGAGATTATAGGAGAAACGGGTGGGATTCTCTTGGTAAGATTATCAGATAAGCCGGTGAGATTATCAGAGAAAAAGGGTGAGATTATAGGAGAAACGGGTGGGATTCTCTTGGTAAGATTATCAGATAAGCCGGTGAGATTATCAGAGAAAAAGGGTGAGATTATAGGAGAAACGGGTGGGATTCTCTTGGTAAGATTATCAGATAAGCCGGTGAGATTCTATTGGTGAGTTTATCAGAGAAAAGGGTGAGATTATAGGAGAAACGGGTAAGATTCTCGGTAAGAGTATCAGAGAATCAGAGTATCAGTGGGTGAGATTCTCTTGGTTAGATTATCAAAGAAACGGGTGAGATAGATTCTGTTGGTGAGATTATCAGATAAAAGGGGTGAGATTCTCTTGGTGAAATTATCATATCAGAGAGAATAGAACAGAAAATATTCCTGATAATTATGTTGAATTATTAGTCCGCCTGTCCCTTTTCATGCGATCCTTTCTCATTTAGCTGCAAAGGAAATTGGCATATTCGATCGCTTTATGTTTAACATGTAACAGCAATATTGATTGGCTTGTAAATTTCATTATAATGATGTATAACAACATTATACATTTTATAACATTACTACGTGTACCAGTTCGGTTCATCATTGATTGCGCATAGTCTCCAGGAAATCGATCTCAGTTATGGATGAAACAGGCTGACTTGAGTAATATTAATGAGTCAAAATGAAAGGAGCTGAGATTTGGGATAGTGACTTTTCAGAGAGAAAAGTTCGGTTCTTTGTGTCGCGAATTTTGGCGCCCCTTGACACTCATTTTAGCGCCCCTACTGACACTCATTGTGGCGCCCCATCTGACACTCATTTTGGCGCCTCTACTGACACTCATTTTGGCGCCCCTAATGACACTCATTGTGGCTCCCATACTGACACTCATTTTAGCGCCCCTACTGACACTCATTTTGGCGCCTCTACTGACACTCATTTTGGCGCCCCTACTGACACTCATTGTGGCTCCCATACTGACACTCATTTTAGCGCCCTTACTGACACTCATTTTGGCGCCCCTACTGACACTCATTGTGGCTCCCATACTGACACTCATTTTAGCGCCCCTACTGACACTCATTTTGGCGCCTCTACTGACACTCATTTTGGCGCCCCTACTGACACTCATTGTGGCTCCCATACTGACACTCATTGTGGCTCCCATACTGACACTCATTTTAGCGCCCTTACTGACACTCATTGTGGCGCCCTTACTGACACTCATTTTGGCGCCCCTACTAACTACTGACACTCATTCTGGCGCCCCTACTAACTACTGACACTCATTTTGGCGCCCTTACTAACTACTGACACTCATTTTGCTCCCCTACTGACACTCATTTTGGCGCCCCTACTAACTACTGACACTCATTTTGCTCCCCTACTGACACTCATTTTGGCGCCATTTCAGCGCATTTAGTAACTAAAATTAGTATATTTTAATTGTTTCCAATGACAACACCTGCAGATTCGGTACCCAGCTGTTCCTAATCCTTATTGGCCTCTGTGTCGGCTACAGTCGGGTGTCGGACTATAAACATCATTGGAGCGACGTACTTGGAGGCGTCGCTCTGGGTGCCGGAGTGGCCGCGGCCGCGTTGCACTCGGCAATGTCCGCGTTAACGGCGGCTGCGGCTCAATCTTTGTCAGTCAGCGGCTGCAACGGGGATGCTGCAGCCGGCAGCGCTGAGATTGATGAAGAACAATTGGATGTCGAATGCTCAGGCGAAGTGGACGATGACCTGGTGGTCAGCGGGCCGCCAAGGCGCATTCGACTCCGCGATCAGGCCGTCATTGATGCGAGGATCAGGCTGATCGAGACAACGGCAACGTTGATGACGAAGCTAGGATGGTTGCTAGGAATGCTACGTCTCTGGTGGTTACTAAGCAACAAGTTGACCGTAGCAACGGCAACGGATTGGTTTAAGTGGCTCTCGTACACTTGAAAAAAATCGGCCTTTTATGTTGTTTTACTGTTTGAGACAATTGAAAGTTTTTTGATTGCACAAAATTAAACAAAAATCTAACCTGTATATGCTACTGACTCTTTATGAGTAGTAGTCTGCAGGGGTTTGTATTTTGTTAGACGTCTTTTTTAATGCATAAATTTAAATTCTCTATTTCAAATATTAGTGATATTATTACCCAGAACCCATTCTAGCAACCAGAATTATGTACAATTTTGCTTGTACACTTCGTTACTTATACAACATTAGCTTCAATTTCAATGACAATGCAATATTAAACTTTTGATTGTCACGTATACTGTAGTTTATAGTTACTAGTTCAAAATCATAAAAAGACACCTGTTTAGTGTTGCAAATTTTTGTGATATCCGGACGTGGTATGTCCTATACAGGCCTTCTTGTTTGTGTTGCCTTGCTGTGAAAGGTTCAAAGAATTATAGTTTATAAATATATTGCTTTATTTATTCACTTTAACAATAATTAACAAAGTAATTAACTTGTTGTAAGTGCTTGAGGGGTGCCAGACTACATCTTACTATACACATGTACATGCGTCAGGAGCGCTAAAGAACATGTACATGTATGTATTTCATGACAGGAAAATACATATGTACAGTACATGTCTGGAACGCTAAAGTACATATGCTTAGCACGGAATTAGAAAATTGTTATCAAGTCTATATGCCAGTCCGTATAGATAATAAATCATATTTGCAGTTAAAGCTTGACAAGTAATAAAATGATAGCGTGTGCTCAAACCTGTACAAATATCATGTACTCGAGTACTATGAGTCTTATCAACCATAAAATTTAATCCCGGCCATGAGTATATATTGTGACTATAAATATCGTGCTGACGTTTGAGCAAAATTAATCAGTTTCTCGATTGATTCGTTGGAATACGTCATTTCTACCGTGCAAACGCGTACTCTCGCACGTACTCTCGTACTTCAGAGTTTGAAACACTTAAACAAACAAAGTTATCAATGCATATCGCAAGGATTCGGCATCCATAGGAATATAAATTAAAGACTAAACCTGTGGACACAAAAAAGCTCACCACACTAAATGCATGGATTCAACAAGCATAATGTTGGAACATACTCAATTCGACAACTGGGAGTCTTCCAGAATCAGCTTAACCTGCCCGTCCGTAATTTCTGCCTCTTCCATAGCAAGTTCCAAAGCGAGCAACGCAAGTAACTTCACCTCCTCGGACGACTTTGAACTCGGCCATCAAGTCGAGATTGACACCGGCCGATTAATTCTCGGCCTGTCGGCCGTTGGACTGCTAATCTTCGGAGCTATCGGCAACGTTATTGCTGTACTGGCTTTCTCTGCTGCTGCAAAGCATCGCCAAGCTGCAGCACCCGTTGTCGTTGCCGAATCAACGCGAGTTCTGCTACGCTATCTCGCTGTTGCCGACCTCGCCAGCCTGCTGGTTGCCGCAGGACGTCACGCCGGCCTCGCGCTGGCCAACTGGGACATCCGCGAGGCTCTGCCAGCCGAATCGTTGCTGGGTCAGCTGCTCTGTCCAGGTCAGACTTTTTTGGCTCACCTGGCAACAGAATTGGCCGTGTGGCTTCTCTGCACCGTGAGCTGCGAGAGGCTGGCTTGCATCTTGGCGCCGCTCACTGCTAGACGTCTGTTCACTAGACGAGCTTGTCTGGTTGCTATGACAACCATGCTAGTTGCTTCCTGCGCTAAGAATGTCGTTGTGCTGGTTGCCATGCGACTTGAATCGCCTGGTAGCCAATGCTGTATAGCTCTAGTAGATCTGCTGTCTACTTTCTCCATTGCCGATCTGATTTTAAGATTGCTTTTACCTGCAATCATCTTGTTGCTAAGCAACTTGATCGCATTGGCAAAACTCGCCTCAATGGCTTCGTTAACGAAAACGTCTGCGGCCTCAACTTCTCGAAAGGAAATTCGAACTTTTCGAATGCTGCTAGTCTTGTCGGCGTTCTTTTTAGTTACCATGCTACCTGCCAGGTATAAAATGCACAATTTGTTGCTTGTTGCAGTGTCTCTGGCACTCACTTAAGCGCCCTCACTGACACTCACTTGGCGCCCCTACTGACTCTCACTTTGGCGCCCCTACTGACACTCATTTTGGCGCCCCTACTGACACTCACTTTGGCGTCCCTACTGACACTCAACTTGGCGTCCCTACTGACACTAACTTGGCGCCCCTACTGACACTCAACTTGGCGTCCCTACTGACACTAACTTGGCGCCCCTACTGACACTCAACTTGGCGTCCCTACTGACACTCACTTTGGCGTCCCTACTGACACTATTCTTGGCACTCATCGCTTGACTGTAAATTAGGCTTCATATGGTAATTATTAACACGTGAAAGCAATTTTAGCTTTCACTGTGGTACCTTATATACAATATATAACACCCAGTTTTTCATCTAATCGTTCCCTCAGACTGCTGATGGTCCTTCGATCGCTGAGCGTCATCCACTGGTCGAACGAATCTCAGAGGCTGTACAGCTTCTTGCTGCTACTGGCCTACACAAACCACGGCATCAATTTCTACATCTGCCTAACAATGTCCAGCCGATTGCGTACGCGAGTTCGAATCCTGCTGCTGACAGGTTGCTGCTCCGTCTGCAAGCGGCCCGAAAGCAATGCTGGAGGAGGCCGGGAGCTCACTGCCAAGGTGACGGATGCGACAGAAGGACGGCTAAAGGATATTGCGATTACCACCTGAAACTCGTTGGTGCACTTAGAGATCGAATAACAGGTGAACCCAACCCCTGTCTAACAGGTGACACTATCCCCTGTCTAGCAGGTGTGACACTATCCCCTGTCTAACAGGTGTGACACTATCCCCTGTCTAACAGGTGTGACACTATCTCCTGTCTAACACGTGTGACACTATCCCCTGTCTTACAGGTGTGACACTATCCCCTGTCTAACAGGTGTGACACTATCCCCTGTCTAACAGGTGTGACACTATCCCCTGTCTAACAGGTGTGACACTATCCCCTGTCTAACAGGTGTGACACTATCCCCTGTCTAACAGGTGTGACACTATCCCCTGTCTAACAGGTGTGACACTATCCTCTGTCTAACAGGTGTGACACTATCCCCTGTCTAACAGGTGTGACACTATTCCAGGTGTCTACAGGTGACACACAGGTGAATCTTTTAAGGGCCAACAATTTACAATTTATCAAAAGACGAGTATTTTTTTATAACAATTTACAATTAACTTTACTTACAGTAAGCTCAAGTCGTACGAAAAAGCATAAATATAAATAAAATGTTTAAAGTACATTGTACACAATACTAAAATAAGTATTGATTTTTGTCATATTTGTTTTATTCATCAAGCAGCTCAGCTAAAAAAAAATTCACAAACTCGAATGTCAGGAACGTATATGCGCAGCATTTTTTCGAATAGCATAAACACTGGATAATGAAGAATGCAATTGTGACAATGGTTGCAAACCAGAGGTAGATGTTAGCGTGAGAAAACCCGGAATAAAAATAAACACATGTGTGTACAATTGAGGTGTCAATGCTCTTTTGAATTGAAATTAAAATTGTTATCAATGCCCCCAAAAATCAAAGCAATGTTTTCAGAACTGTAGTAACTGAAATAACTGTCAGAAGTCGATCTGCTAGACATAATTTAGCAGTATTGATGAGATTCTGAGATCCAGATTTGGACTGCTCAAATGATGTCGATGAAGGCTCAGAGCTTTCTTCCTGACTGCAAAAAAGAAAGATTTCATTTTGTAGAATCGTTTTTTAACTATTGCTCAAAATGTAGACAATAAAAATATGCTTACTCGACTCGTTCGGCTTTTAATTGTTCCCATCTCTGACGGGCGAACTTCTTGGCTTCCTCCCAGATGTCTTTTTCTGCTTGACTCTCGGATTCTCGCTGACGGTCTGGGTACCTTAGGGAGCCGTTGGCGGGGCTTGAGCGTTTTACACCAGCCTGTCTGACAGGCCTACAGTATGTCTGACAGGCCTACAGTATGTCTGACAGGCCTACAGTATGTCTGACAGGCCTACAGTACGTCTGACAGGCCTACAGTATGTCTGACAGGCCTACAGTATGTCTGACAGGCTTACAGTATGTCTGACAGGCCTACAGTATGTCTGACAGGCTTACAGTATGTCTGACAGGCTTACAGTATGTCTGACAGGCTTACAGTACGTCTGACAGGCTTACAGTATGTCTGACAGGCTTACAGTATGTCTGACAGGCTTACAGTATGTCTGACAGGCCTACAGTATGTCTGACAGGCTTACAGTATGTCTGACAGGCTTACAGTATGTCTGACAAGCTTACAGTATGTCTGACAGGCTTACAGTATGTCTGACAGGCTTACAGTATGTCTGACAGGCTTACAGTATGTATGACAGGCTTACAGTATGTCTGACAGGCTTACAGTATGTCTGACAGGCCTACAGTATGTCTGACAGGCTTACAGTATGTCTGACAGGCTTACAGTATGTCTGATAGGCTTACAGTATGTCTGACAGGCTTACAGTATGTCTGATAGGCTTACAGTATGTCTGACAGGCTTACAGTATGTCTGACAGGCTTACAGTATGTCTGACAGGCTTACAGTATGTCTGACAGGCTTACAGTATGTATGACAGGCTTACAGTATGTCTGAAGGGCTTACAGTATGTCTGAAGGGCTTACAGTATGTCTGACAGGCTTACAGTATGTCTGACAGGCTTACAGTATGTCTGACAGGCTTACAGTATGTCTGACAGGCTTACAGTATGTCTGACAGGCCTACAGTATGTCTGACAGGCTTACAGTATGTCTGACAGGCTTACAGTATGTCTGACAGGCTTACAGTATGTCTGACAGGCTTACAGTATGTCTGACAGGCCTACAGTATGTCTGACAAGCTTACAGTATGTCTGGCAGGCTTACAGTATGTCTGACAGGCTTACAGTATGTCTGACAGGCTTACAGTCTGTCTGACAGGCTAACAGTCTGTCTGACAGGCTTACAGTATGTCTGAAGGGCTTACAGTATGTCTGACAGGCTTACAGTATGTCTGACAGGCTTACAGTATGTATCACAGGCTTACAGTATGTCTGACAGGCCTACAGTATGTATCACAGGCTTACAGTATGTCTGACAGGCCTACAGTATGTATCACAGGCTTACAGTATGTCTGACAAGCTTACAGTATGTCTGGCAGGCTTACAGTATGTCTGACAGGCTTACAGTATGTCTGACAGGCTTACAGTCTGTCTGACAGTATCTCTAACGGTGTCTATTAGGCTGCCCCAACAGCCCAATAGTGATAATAACTGGTATCTATCAACGCAGAATCAGCAGCTCACCTCCACCTGGAGTTCGGGTAGCTGGGGAATTCTATGGGACGTCGATTGTTTGACGGACCGAACGTTCCGGAGATCCCGTCTAACCGCTGCTCCGTGTCATTCCAGGGCAGCAGCTGCAGGCTGAAATTTGCCGATCTCAGATGGGCCACAACACTGTGCTCACTGGGGAGCAGGTGGCCTGCGGGTGCGCGATCGTGCTGCTTATGGACCTGTCTCACGTGTTAAACCCCTGTCTAACACGTGAACCCAAACCCCTGGCTAACAGGTGAACCCAAACCCCTGTCTAACAGGTGTGACACTATCCCCTGTCTAACAGGTGTGACACTATCCCCTGTCTAACAGGTGTGACACTATCCCCTGTCTAACAGGTGTGACACTATCCCCTGTCTAACAGGTGTGACACTATCCCCTGTCTAACAGGTGTGACACTATCCCCTGTCTAACAGGTGTGACACTATCCCCTGTCTAACAGGTGTGACACTATCCCCTGTCTAACAGGTGTGACACTATCCCCTGTCTAACAGGTGTGACACTAGCTCCTGTCTAACAGGTGTGACACTATCCCCTGTCTAACAGGTGTGACACTATCCCCTGTCTAACACGCGAACAGAATCGCAACATCTAACCGGTGAAGTGGCTCTATCTAACCCTCATTAAAAATCTAGCCGCAAAATCTAACAGCTGATGCCGAACCGCTCACCAACTCCCACAGCGAACAGCATGGACTGGCCCTCTTTCATCCCCAGACGCCTCTGAATCCTCTCCGCCATTCTCAGATCCCTCAGCCGCATCAGCGACCTCCGCAGGCGCCTCGCCAGTCGCTGGTACAGCAGTAGCTCTCTGCCAGACAGACTTCTCACGGCTTCATCTGGCAAGAAGCTGGCATTGACTACAGCAGGTCCGAGTCTGCCGCAGCGATAGTCGCTAACGAGATCGCTGGTTTTGTTGCCACCATTGAATTGATTCGCCTTGAGTCTTTGTTCCAGATGCTGGAGAGTCAGCCGCAGGGCCAGGGCGGCTTCATCTCGAGGCACGGAGTTCAGCGGCCGGCACTGGTCCTGGGCCGACTCCAGCGGCAGCACCTGCTGGCCTCGGCGGGCTGCCCGCTGGGTCAGGTGTACATCCATCGGTGCGGTGCCGAAGGCCGCGAGGTCAGCCGGGGTCAGCGAGGCCAAATTGAGTGCCAACCAGATTGGGCGGCGCCGGCGCCAACCGCTGGTCTGGGCGCTGAGCGCGCTCGATTGGCGCGGATCTGATAGGCGCTGAGACATCGAGGCTAAGTAGGTGGCAATGCTGCGGGTGGGGGGGGGGGTTGGTCAGGCGGTGATTTAGGGCTCACGAGTTCGAATTTCATATTCCCCCTCTGAATTTCACATTTCCCTGAATGTCACATTTCCCTGAATGTCACATTTCCCTGAATGTCACATTTCCCTGAATATCACATTTCCCTGAATGTCACATTTCCCTGAATGTCACATTTCCCTGAATGTCAAATTCCCCTTGAATGTCACATTTCCCTGAATGTCACATTCCCCTTGAATGTCACATTTCCCTGAATGTCACATTCCCCTTGAATGTCACATTCCCCTTGAATGTCACATTCCCCTTGAATGTCACATTCCCCTTGAATTTCCCATTCCCCTTGAATTTCACATTCCCCTGAATTTCACATTCCCCTGAATCTCACATCCCCTCTGAATGTCACATTCCCCTGAATTTTACATCCCCTCTGAATTTCACATTCCACTGAAATAAAAATTCCCCCTGAATTTCGCATTCTCCTTGAATTTCACATTCCCTTTGAATCGCACATTCCCCTTCCGAATATTTCACATTCCTTTCTGAATTTCATATTCCCTTGGAATTTTTCATTCTGTCTACACAATGTTTACTATCCTCATATTTTTTATATCCAATATACTAAAAAGGGTTTGTCGGTATCCCACAACGTACTATATTTCTCCTAAATTTTTCTTGAAACCACATTTCGACGGCAGTTTTTCCCGATCGTGATATCATATTAGGGAACTTAATATTGCTTGTACAACCGAAATCCATCAAAATGTTCAAGCCTATCAATCTCTTTATCGGTCAAAAACTGCTGTTCTACAACTCAGTCGAAGTCAAAGAGGTCAAAGAAAGGTCAAGTAAAGGAAATTATTCCTTTAAGGGAAGCAGAAACTTCGAGAATATTAAAAGAAGATTAATAGCCGACATGAGAACGAACTAATTATCCTATCAAAATCTTACATGCAGGCTTTAGTTTAACAGCAGGTCATTTTTCAGGTCCAATGGATTAAGAAATGTCTTCCCAATCCCAATCCCTGACCCACTTAGAATCCCAATCTCTGATCCACTTAGAATCCCAATCCCTGACCCACTTAGAATCCCAATCCCTGACCCACTTAGAATCCCAATCCCTGACCCACTTAGAATCCCAATCCCTGACCCACTTAGAATCCCAATCCCTGACCCACTTAGAATCCCAATCCCTGACCCACTTAGAATCCCCATCCCTGACCCACTTAGAATCCCAATCCCTGACCCACTTAGAATCCCCATCCCTGACCCACTTAGAATCCCAATCCCTGACCCACTTAGAATCCCCATCCCTGACCCACTTAGAATCCCCATCCCTGATCCACTTAGAATCCCAATCTCTGATCCACTTAGAATCCCAATCCCTGACCCACTTAGAATCCCAATCCCTGACCCACTTAGAATCCCAATCCCTGACCCACTTAGAATCCCAATCCCTGACCCACTTAGAATCCCAATCCCTGACCCACTTAGAATCCCAATCCCTGACCCACTTAGAATCCCAATCCCTGACCCACTTAGAATCCCAATCCCTGACCCACTTAGAATCCCAATCCCTGACCCACTTAGAATCCCCATCCCTGACCCACTTAGAATCCCAATCCCTGACCCACTTAGAATCCCAATCCCTGACCCACTTAGAATCCCCATCTCTGACCCACTTAGAATCCCCATCCCTGACCCATCTAGAATCCCCATCCCTGACCCACATAGAATCCCCATCCCTGACCCACTTAGAATCCCAATCCCTGACCCACTTAGAATCCCAATCCCTGACCCACTTAGAATCCCAATCCCTGACCCACTTAGAATCCCAATCCCTGACCCACTTAGAATCCCAATCCCTGACCCACTTAGAATCCCAATCCCTGACCCACTTAGAATCCCAATCCCTGACCCACTTAGAATCCCAATCCCTGACCCACTTAGAATCCCCATCCCTGACCCACTTAGAATCCCAATCCCTGACCCACTTAGAATCCCAATCCCTGACCCACTTAGAATCCCAATCCCTGACCCACTTAGAATCCCAATCCCTGACCCACTTAGAATTCCAATCCCTGACCCACTTAGAATCCCAATCCCTGACCCACTTAGAATCCCCATCCCTGACCCACTTAGAATCCCAATCCCTGACCCACTTAGAATCCCCATCCCTGACCCACTTAGAATCCCAATCCCTGACCCACTTAGAATCCCCATCCCTGACCCACTTAGAATCCCCATCCCTGATCCACTTAGAATCCCAATCTCTGATCCACTTAGAATCCCAATCCCTGACCCACTTAGAATCCCAATCCCTGACCCACTTAGAATCCCAATCCCTGACCCACTTAGAATCCCAATCCCTGACCCACTTAGAATCCCCATCCCTGACCCATCTAGAATCCCCATCCCTGACCCACATAGAATCCCCATCCCTGACCCATCTAGAATCCCCATCCCTGACTCATCTAGAATCCCCATCCCTGACTCATCTAGAATCCCCATCCCTGACTCATCTAGAATCCCAGACCCACATAGAATCCCCATCCCTGACCCATCTAGAATCCCCATCCCTGACTCATCGAGAATCCCTGACCCACATAGAATCCCCATCCCTGACCCATCTGGAATCCCCATACTGACTCACCGATCCACCATGCCATCTGGCAGCAGATCCTCCAGCTGAGTTCGGTCATCCTCAATCATCTGACACCTGGTCAACTCCGCCAGTGTCTCCGGCCTGGTCAGGTCGAGCTCGGGATGCACCGACTGTACCGAGTCGAGCACTCTGAGCACGGTGGGACTCAAGCTGTCCCATACTGCCGTGTACGGTACGTGAATTGTGCCCAGCAGGTAGGCTGGCGGGCTGCGATCGATCCGCCAAAGGTAGGAGCTTCTCGTCTGGGCGGTTGGAGCGGGTGTGGGCAGATGAGGGGTAGATAGAGAGGCTGGCTGCGTATTGAGATGAAAGTGAGATAATGCGAAGGTGAGGGAAATGGAGAGAGAGAGATAGGAGAGCGAGAGAGGAAAGAGGGAGAGAGGGGAGAGAGGGAGAGAGGAGAGAGGGAGAGGGGGGAGAGGGAGAGAGGGGCAAGAGAGAGGGGAGGGAGAGAGGGGAGAGCGAGAGAGGAAAGAGGGAGAGAGGGAGAAGGGGAGAGAGGAGAGGGAGAGAGGGGAGTGGGAGAGAGGGAGAGAGGGGAGAGGGAGAGGGGGGAGAGGGAGAGAGGGGCAAGAGAGAGGGGAGGGAAAGAGGGGAGAGCGAGAGAGGAAAGAGGGAGAGAGGGGAGAGCGAGAGAGGAAAGAGGGAGAGAGGGGAGAGCGAGAGAAGAAAGAGGGAGAGAGGGAGAGAGGTAGAAAAAGAGAGAGGGAGAGAGGAGGGAGAGAGGGAGAGGGAGAGAGGGAGATGGATAGGGAGAAGGGAGAGCTAAGAAGATAAAGGTGAAGAGACAGAAATGCGAAATTTCGCCATAAATGCTAAGTTAACAATTTAGCTGTTTACAGGAACACCATGCAAAAGGCAATGTTTACGCAGAATATTCCCACGAACCGTTGCAGCCCTCAGTGATTACCAATTTTACCAAATTGTATTTCTGTATTTATTCTACAAAGTCAAAGCTTTCAAAAGAAGATTATGAAGAATTTATCTAATCTAAAGTCAACAGGAAAGAAAGTAAATCAGGTCTACCGATTTTTTTGGGGGGACTGGAAACCATTCGACACAGGCAAAAAAACGTTTTACTCGTAGAAACTTTGTGTTTAACAAATTGAGGCCTTGCGTGAACGTGTTTGCCTATACAAAATGCCTATTAGCTTAGGAAAGCACTTGGATCGGACTTTGACGCAAATTGCTAGTCGAGGTGGCCATTTCACAGTCGCCTTTCTTATGGATGTTTTCAAGAAACCATGCATGCAAGCGGCTGTTTGAAGTGGTTGGTTGGCACAGCCACTTTCTCCCCCCCCCCCAGAAATGCATTTCCTAAGCAAGCCTGGCCTTTTAGGCTGGGAAAGCAAATGGATTTCGACGGGAGTTTTTCCTCCCATGCCAAAGACATGGAGCACTGGCTATATAATTGCTATTGCTACTACGAGCGTAATACTCTAGAGTGAAAACAGCATGCAGTCATAATTTTATTTTTTGAGCCAATTAGCAACAAATTAACTTTAGTTTTTTGTTATATTCTTTGTTTTAAAGCTTATAAATAAACAATTAATTTTTAAGACTTTAGGTTATAGTTGTATAAATCGTTTTAATTCATTTTTAAAATATGACACCAAAGACTAATAATGCTGGAAAACGAAAAGAATGCAAACATTATAACAAAAAACGATTATATTGTTTTTATTTTTTTTATAATTCTGAATGATAAATACTCAAGACTTCTACATAAATGAAATAATATTTGTTTTAATTTAAAATATGTCAAAATGTTCAACGTTCCATAAAATAAAACTACCAGCCTAAATAGCTAGCACTCCAGATGTTGTATTTAAAGATCTCCCTGCTTCACTGGCTAATACACGAGGCCATTTTCTAAATGGCATTGCACAACACAGCGGTGACATAAACTAGGGCGAAATCACGTGACCATGCAAAACCGCCTCGTTCCCAATGTCCAGTGCACAGAGAAAAAAATAAATGGACAGATCCATTTTAAACAAAATAAGCCGACAAGAAGACGCCAAGGTCGACATTAGGCAACCGTCCCCCTTTTTAAGTGAAAGTGAAAAAAAAACTAAAGAAAATGAATTTGCGTGACCAAAATTGCCTCGCCGTCATTTGATCCTATGCAAAAAACCTAATCAAGATTTCCTTTAAAAAACACTTCGTTCCTCACTTCGCCCACTTGGCGAGATCAAAAGATACCGCTCGCTCTTCTGTGTGTGTGTGTAGTTCACCGCCGTGAACCCAATTCTCAGTTTTATTTGGTCCAATTCAATCTGATCTCATCGCTAAATAGCGTAGTGGCGGATATTCCCTTTGAACTTGATCACTCCAGTTTGATCTGATTGCACAGTCCAATGCTCTCTTGTCTAAGAAAAGATTTTTCACATTGATTGAGCTTCGCTTATTTTGGAAAGGGAATTATTTAAATTTATTCTAATCTTGCTAATCTCCTAATTTAAAAGGTATCTAAAAATATCTATAATCAGCATCTAGTCTCACTGAGATTTTGAGAATTGGAAACATCTAATCTAATTGGAATTCTGAGAACTGAAAACATCTAGTCTCATTGGGATTCTAGGAATTGGAAGCATCTAATCTCACTGAGATTCTAAAAATTGGAAACATTTATTATCCAATCTAATTGAGATTCTGAGAATTGGAAACATTTAGTCTCATTGAGATTCTGAGAATTAGAAGTATCCAGTCTCACTGAGATTCTGAGGATTGGAAACATCTAGCCTTTTTGAGATTCTGAGAATTGGAACATCTAGTCTAATTGAGATTCTGAGAATTGGAACATCTAGTCTATTTGAGATCTTGAGAATCGGAAACATCTAGTCTATTTGAGATTCCGAGAATTGGAAACATCTAGTCTATTTGAGATTCTATGAATTGGAAGCATCTAGTCTTACTGAGATTCTAAAAATTGGAAACATCTATTATCTAGTGTAATTGAGATTCTGAGAATTGGAATCATTTAGTCTCTTTGAGATTCTGAGGATTGGAAACATCTAATCTATTTGAGATTCTGAGAAGTGGAACATCTAGTCTATTTGAGCTTCTGAGAATTGGAAACATCTAGTCTCACTGAGATTCTGAGAATTGGAAACATCTGGTCTCACTGAGATTCTGAGAATTGAAAACATCTGGTCTCACTGAGATTCTGAGAATTGGAAACATCTAGTCTCACTGAGATTCTGAGAATTGGAAACATCTAGTCTCCCTGTGATTCCATGAATCTGGGTTTGAGACTTTGAGAATCTTACTCCCAGTTTCATCTTACGACTTTTTATATTTAATCATTTTTATGAGAAAGCTCAGTCGACTACAGTTATGTTTTCCGTCCATTTTCTGGTCTCCGGCGCACCGCATGCATGCAGCCACCCAAAGAGTCATTATTACTGAGCGAGTAGAGGCACTGCTAATGTTAACCTGCAACTCTCACAGTGCACTTAATTAAGAGTATTGCGCACGAAAATTTCAATTTATTTTTTGCAACCCAAGTCCGCCCCAAAGAATGTGTTTTGTAATTTCGTGCTTGCAGCCTTTACAAGCCGGCCCGGTGCCCGATTGTTGTCGTTGTAAAAAATACTAACTTTTACGATCTGTGTGTGGGCCTTTATGAAATGATTGTTTTAAACTGCATGCTGCGGTCTACATGTATTGAGGGAAGACGCGAAGAAGGGTCGCTGTCGCAGAGTTGCCGAGTTTTGATGTGTGCTGGCGGTTGGCGGTACAATATTCGTTTTAGAATCTTTGGACTGGCTGTGGCTTGTTGGGTCCACGACATTTGACTGTCCCAATTTGACATGCAGCTGCTCTATATGTAATCTTGTAAGGATGATCTCTGCAGGTGTGAACGGTTGGTTAAAAGACGGAGTGGCAGTCTATCGACTGCAATAGAGCGTCTTGAGGACTGTTAGGGTTCGTCATGATGTCATGTCACGTCATTATGTTTTCTTCAGTTGTGCGTGCGTTCGAGACATCATCCATGGTGCATTCGGGACGCCATCCATGATGCGTTCTGGATGTCATCCATGGTGCATTCGGGACGTCATCCATGATGCATTCGGGACGTCATCCATGGTGCATTCGGGACGTCATCCATGGTGCATTCGGGACGTCATCCATGATGCATTCGAGACGTCATCCATGGTGCATTCGGGACGTCATCCATGATGCGTTCGGGATGTCATCCATGGTGCATTCGGGACGTCATCCATGGTGCATTCGGAACGTCATCCATGGTGCATTCGGGACGTCATCCATGGTGCATTCGGGACGTCATCCATGATGCATTCGAAACGTCATCCATGGTGCATTCGGGACGTCATCCATGGTGCATTCGGGACGTCATCCATGGTGCATTCGGGACGTCATCCATGGTGCATTCGGGACGTCATCCATGATGCATTCGGGACGTCATCCATGGTGCATTCGGGACGTCATCCATGGTGCATTCGGAACGTCACAAGATTCTTTCATGGTGCATCGTGGACGTCATGAGATTCTTCCATTGTGTTATCGAACATTAGGCATAAGGGTACATGTATTTTCGATGCTGCGTCCGATGTTCAATAGTGCCTTCTCAGCACGCATGCAGAGGCGTCTTCTTTACTTGCCCGATGTGAATTGAAGCAGATGACGCAAGCACTACTCATATACCATACATATAGGACCAACTTGGATTTAGTTAAGAGCCTTGAAAGTTGAAGTCCACTCAGATTTCGCATTACAGTCTCAATATGAGTCTCATATTGTGACGTCACAGTCTGGCAGAGAGATAGGAGAAAGAGGCTACGAGCAGAGAGTCTGTATGAGGCCTGAGTTGATTTGAAGTGGTAGGACAGGGCGGGGCGCCATGAGAACTGAAGAACAATTAAGCTGCAGTCCCACAGTGTCCGGCCCTGGCGTCCGGTAGGCCATGGAGAGAGGAAGTGAAAGAAATAAAAGCCGGGGGCCAGACGGACTTCTTCAACAAGCTGTATATGCGCTTTCGCCCCGGCCCCGCGTGCAACTGGCGCTCAAAATTTCTGGACCAAAAGCGAGGAGAGTCTATAGAGGATGCACGAGGCTCCCTCCCCGGGGACGGCCGGGGTTGAGTGACAGCTGCCAGTCAAGGCCCAAAAGGCGACTCACCGGTCCCGTTCAAGGACACTTTTTATTTCCTTCGCGTGTTGGTGGACCGCTTTCGCCCTAACTATAGATTCTGTATATAATGTGTTAGGGTCGATTCCCAAACGACCCTCTCCTCCCCGCCAGAAAAAACTCCCATGGGGATTGGGAATGGCAGTGCTTAACGAAATAATGGGAGGGAATTAGCTTAAAGAGGTCGACTTATAGATTTTGTTGCGCAGTCTTTTGGCTGCGTTATACAGTCAAGTGTTATGCACTGGGGTATAATTTCTTCCCAATTCTCTTAAATTCCCAAATCGGCACTTGAGCCCGTGGCGGAGGGGATTTTCCACATTGAGAAAGACAGGGCTTGCTGGTTCGCTGAAGTTTTAATTTAAGCAGAGTGGACTGAATCATTGAATTACTGAATCACTTTAGCTAGAGTCATGCGCTATTTTTAAACTGACTAAATCTGCTTTTCTGCTTGGTTGAAAAAGGCTTCGATCCGTTTTGGGGTTTCTTTTTGGCGACTTTTAATCTGCATGGCGCCTTCCGTGAGTTCTATTCTGGCGCCTTCCATGAGTTCTATTCTGGCGCCTTCCATGAGTTCTATTCTGGCGCCTTCCATGAGTTCTATTCTGGCGCCTTCCATGAGTTCTATTCTAGCGCCTTCCATGAGTTCTATTCTGGCGCCTTCCATGAGTTCTATTCTGGCGCCTATCCTGAGTTCTATTCTGGCGCCTTCCATGAGTTCTATTTTGGCGCCTTCACTGAGTAAATCCTGAGTTCTATTCTGGCGCCGGCGAAACAAAAGTTCAGCTGTTCAATTCCTGCCTCTTTAGTGAGTTTTTTTTCTAGCTGAAAAGCTCGGACAAAGATAGGAAAAAGCGCGGACAAGCGCGGACACGCTCGGACAAGTTCAGGGAAGCTCAGAATTTTATGAGTTCTGTTCACTGTCTGAGCCACCCACCACCCTATTCAAATTAGCAAGTTGAACTCTTGGTCTTACCTGGCTGCAATCGTCTCGATTCGTCTCATCTGTTCTCATAGGCAACCCGTCGCTTGCTGCTGCTAAAAGCAGAAGGCCCACCAGAAGCAGACTTAAAGCAAGAACGCTATACTGACGCATCTTTCGTTGGAGCTGTAGCTCTCGATCAGTCTCATCGCTTCATCTCAACAAAGACAACAGTCTCATTTTACAACATAATTGCTGAGCAAAATCGTGTTTTGTCTTCAGAATTGCAGCGCGGCTTCTGCAGGTGCAAAAATTGGACAGAAAATTGGGGGACGGGGACAGCCAGGCAAGAGACGGCTGTGGAATTTCCGTGAGCCAATGGGAATGAATTGTTGAACCGCTTCTATTGGGCGTCTCTGGTCACGGCTTGCCCGCCAACCCCTCCACGTTCACTATTGACGGGTGTGATGGCTTGGATGAAGTAAGTGGCTTTATTGTTTGCTTCTTATGTTTGAGGTGTATTTTCAAGTTGTTTTTCCTCTTCTTTTAGAAGAGATTTTTATTAGCTAGTTAGTCTTTAATTTGTTCAATAATAAGCTTTGGACTTGGGACTTAGACCACACGAGTCCGTGACAAACTTTGGTAGAATTTACAGAAACATTGGAAATAATAATTCTGTCAATTATTATGGTGACGCAATTGCATAGCAACGCAACGGTGAGTAGGGTAGGTGAGTACGGACCCAGGGAAGTTCGGTTCCCTGGGTTCATATGCAGACGCTGCTCACATCTGATGACCACCAACCAAAGCATAACACTTTGCAGTCTAGATTTTAGCGGAAATATAGGAGGAAATATAGGACGCCAAAGTTATAAATATTAAACGGCAAACTTTGAAATACTGGAAGCAGGGGTTTCGTCACGGATTTTATGATGCGAGGAGAAACAAAGCCAATTATTCTACATGTAGCATGTACATGACTAATTCCTACATTCCTGCACTCATTTTAGCGCCAAAGGCACTCATTTTAGCGCCGCAGGCACTTATTTTAGCGCCAAAGGCACTCATTTTAGCGCCACAGGCATTCATCTTAGTGATCATCGTAGTGATATTAGTCACAGGCACTCATTTTAGCGCCGCAGGCACTTATTTTAGCGCCAAAGGCACTCATTTTAGCGCCACAGGCATTCATCTTAGTGATCATCGTAGTGATATTAGTCACAGGCACTCATTTTAGCGCCGCAGGCACTTATTTTAGCGCCAAAGGCACTCATTTTAGCGCCACAGGCACTCATTTTAGTGATCATCGTAGTGATATTAGTCACAGGCACTCATTTTAGCGCCGCAGGCACTTATTTTAGCGCCAAAGGCACTCATTTTGGCGACGCAGGCATTCATTTTAGCACCAAAGGCACTTATTTTAGTGATCATCGTAGTGATATTAGTCACAGGCACTCATTTTGGCGCCGCGGGAACTCACTTTGGCGCCGCAGACACTCATTTTAGCGCCGCATGCACTCTTTTTAGCGCCGCAGGCATTCATTTTGGCGCCGCAGGCATTCATTTTAGCGCCGCAAGCACTCATTTTAGCGCCGAAGGCACTCATTTTAGCGCCGCAGGCACTCATTTTAGCGCCGCAGGCATTCATTTTAGCGCCAAAGGCACTCATTTTAGCGCCGCAGGAACTTATTTTAGCGCCACAGGCACTCATTTTAGCGCCAAAAGCACTCATTTTAGCGCCGCAGGCACTCTTTTTAGCGCCGCAGGCACTCATTTTAGCGCCGCAAGCACTCATTTTAGCGCCAAAGGCACTCATTTTGTCGCCCTGAAGCAAAACTATTGATTTCCATAACGGATCAGAAGCTGGGGTAAGGGGACCATAGATTTTACTGAGCGCCAAAATTAAAGGAAGTATTGGGCACCAAACTAACTAAATTAAAAGAGGTCATCCAAGCTAAAAAACAGTCAGATTGCACATTTAACATGGGACCTTATAAGAGTGGATCTCTATAGGGGGGTCTAGGGGATATGGACCATAGACGTTATGTAACAGATAGTAAATTCTGACACCAAATACTCGTAAGTCAATGAGTCAGCGGGCGAGTACCGTGGCAATGTTGTACAGGAATTTTACCTATGTACGCGCAATGTTGAATAAACACTAAAGGCTGCATATATAGTTAGGTTATGCAAGGTAATATTTAGCAGGTAAAATCCTAACACATGCAGATTGGCCCTTTATTATCATACTATATAAAGAAGATAAAAGCCATCGAGTAAATTAAATATATATTTAGGCAAAGACTAAAGAGTCCCATGCATAGGCTGTTCTGTGTGTGTTTGCTTCGCGCATACAATGGCTGCATCCACAGGCGGTCATGAGTGCAAACCGCGCCCCCCAACCCCAACCCCAACCACACAGAGAGTCGCTGTGCTTGCTGCAATACAAGCAGGCATATAGGCGCTAGCTTATAGTTGTAAAGTGTTTTCAAAATCGTGGGTCATAAATAAATTTTAGCATGTTGTTATTATTTAATGACAGGTGCATTGATATTTAATATGATGAAGATAGAAATGGAGCATTGTTGCTCAAAGAAAACACGCTGTTTACTACACTGGGACCAGTTTATCATATATTTTTCATAGTTTTTGTTAGATTCGAACTCTCTTTCTAGATTTTTTTTATTTTAAAGAGTTCTTTTTTGTCTAAGGAGTACCATATTTAGAAATGCCATTTTGTAAAAAAGGAGTGTCATTTTTATTAGAGGAGTGCCTTTCCATCTACGAAGTGCGATTTTGAAGGAGTGCCAGTTTTTATCTACGAAGTGCTACGGGTGCCTTCTTTATCTACGGGTGCCATGTTTTAAAGAAGAGGCATTTTTTAGAAGTGCCATTCTTATTAAAGGAGTGCCATTCTTAATAATGGAGTGCCATTCTTATGAAAGGAGTGCCATTCTTATTAAAGGAGTGCCATTCTTATTAAAGGAGTGCCATTCTTATTAAAGGAGTGTCATTCTTAGTAAAGGAGTGCCATTCTTATTAAAGGAGTGTCATTCTTAGTAAAGGAGTGCCATTCTTAGTAAAGGAGTGCCATTCTTATTAAAGGAGTGCCATTCTTAGTAAAGGAGTGCCATTCTTATTAAAGGAGTGCCATTCTTATTAAAGGAGTGCCATTCTTATTAAAGGAGTGCCATTCTTAATAATGGAGTGCCATTCTTATTAAAGGAGTGCCATTCTTATTAAAGGAGTGCCATTCTTTCTAAAGGAGTGCCATTCTTAGTAAAGGAGTGCCATTCTTATTAAAGGAGTGTCATTCTTAGTAAAGGAGTGTCATTCTTAGTAAAGGAGTGCCATTCTTATTAAAGGAGTGCCATTCTTAATAATGGAGTGCCATTCTTATGAAAGGAGTGCCATTCTTATTAAAGGAGTGCCATTCTTATTAAAGGAGTGCCATTCTTATTAAAGGAGTGTCATTCTTAGTAAAGGAGTGCCATTCTTATTAAAGGAGTGTCATTCTTAGTAAAGGAGTGCCATTCTTAGTAAAGGAGTGCCATTCTTATTAAAGGAGTGCCATTCTTAGTAAAGGAGTGCCATTCTTATTAAAGGAGTGCCATTCTTATTAAAGGAGTGCCATTCTTATAAAAGGAGTGCCATTATTATAAAAGGAGTGCCATTCTTTCTAAAGGAGTGCCATTCTTAGTAAAGGAGTGCCATTCTTATTAAAGGAGTGTCATTCTTAGTAAAGGAGTGTCATTCTTAGTAAAGGAGTGCCATTCTTATTAAAGGAGTGCCATTCTTAATAATGGAGTGCCATTCTTATGAAAGGAGTGCCATTCTTATTAAAGGAGTGCCATTCTTATTAAAGGAGTGCCATTCTTATTAAAGGAGTGCCATTCTTATTAAAGGAGTGTCATTCTTACTATTGGAGTGCCATTTTATTAAGGAGTGCCATTCTTAGTAAAGGAGTGCCATTCTTATTAAAGGAGTGCCATTCTTATGAAAGGAGTGTCATTCTTACTATTGGAGTGCCATTTTATTAAAGGAGTGCCATTCTTAGTAAAGGAGTGCCATTCTTATTAAAGGAGTGCCATTCTTATTAAAGGAGTGCCATTCTTATTAAAGGAGTGCCATTCTTAATAATGGAGTGCCATTCTTAGTAAAGGAGTGCCATTATTATGAAAGGAGTGCCATTCTTTCTAAAGGAGTGCCATTCTTAGTAAAGGAGTGCCATTCTTATTAAAGGAGTGCCATTCTTAGTAAAGGAGTGTCATTCTTAGTAAAGGAGTGCCATTCTTCTTAAAGGAGTGCCTTTCTTATTAAAGGAGTGCCATTCTTAATAATGGAGTGCCATTCTTATGAAAGGAGTGCCATTCTTATTAAAGGAGTGCCATTCTTATTAAAGGAGTGCCATTCTTATTAAAGGAGTGTCATTCTTAGTAAAGGAGTGCCATTCTTATTAAAGGAGTGTCATTCTTAGTAAAGGAGTGCCATTCTTAGTAAAGGAGTGCCATTCTTATTAAAGGAGTGCCATTCTTAGTAAAGGAGTGCCATTCTTATTAAAGGAGTGCCATTCTTATTAAAGGAGTGCCATTCTTATTAAAGGAGTGCCATTCTTAATAATGGAGTGCCATTCTTATAAAAGGAGTGCCATTCTTATTAAAGGAGTGCCATTCTTTCTAAAGGAGTGCCATTCTTAGTAAAGGAGTGCCATTCTTATTAAAGGAGTGTCATTCTTAGTAAAGGAGTGTCATTCTTAGTAAAGGAGTGCCATTCTTATTAAAGGAGTGCCATTCTTAATAATGGAGTGCCATTCTTATGAAAGGAGTGCCATTCTTATTAAAGGAGTGCCATTCTTATTAAAGGAGTGCCATTCTTATTAAAGGAGTGTCATTCTTAGTAAAGGAGTGCCATTCTTATTAAAGGAGTGTCATTCTTAGTAAAGGAGTGCCATTCTTAGTAAAGGAGTGCCATTCTTAGTAAAGGAGTGCCATTCTTATTAAAGGAGTGCCATTCTTATTAAAGGAGTGCCATTCTTATTAAAGGAGTGCCATTCTTAATAATGGAGTGCCATTCTTATAAAAGGAGTGCCATTATTATGAAAGGAGTGCCATTCTTTCTAAAGGAGTGCCATTCTTAGTAAAGGAGTGCCATTCTTATTAAAGGAGTGTCATTCTTAGTAAAGGAGTGCCATTCTTATTAAAGGAGTGCCATTCTTAATAATGGAGTGCCATTCTTATAAAAGGAGTGCCATTATTATGAAAGGAGTGCCATTCTTTCTAAAGGAGTGCCATTCTTAGTAAAGGAGTGCCATTCTTATTAAAGGAGTGCCATTCTTAGTAAAGGAGTGCCATTCTTATTAAAGGAGTGCCATTCTTAATAATGGAGTGCCATTCTTATGAAAGGAGTGCCATTCTTATTAAAGGAGTGCCATTCTTATTAAAGGAGTGCCATTCTTATTAAAGGAGTGCCATTCTTATTAAAGGAGTGCCATTCTTATTAAAGGAGTGTCATTCTTACTATTGGAGTGCCATTTTATTAAGGAGTGCCATTCTTAGTAAAGGAGTGCCATTCTTAGTAAAGGAGTGCCATTCTTATTAAAGGAGTGCCATTCTTAATAATGGAGTGCCATTCTTATGAAAGGAGTGCCATTCTTATGAAAGGAGTGCCATTCTTATTAAAGGAGTGCCATTCTTATTAAAGGAGTGCCATTCTTATTAAAGGAGTGCCATTCTTATGCCACACCGGAGCTAAATTTGACTCAACTTATTTTCTCGTAAGTCTTCGGACCCCTATACATCGTAACGTTTGATCTCCATAGCGATAAACTTTCTACCCTATTGAGCTCGTGACATCACAATAGAGAAAAATTTCAACAGAATTTCTACTGGGGCATCTATAGTATAGAAATAAAAGATTATATCTAATGAATTTATTGTTCATATATAGAAAGTCGTGACTCAAAATGACCATTACAGGACTAAGACAGATAACCAATCTGCATATATTGCAATTAAAACTAAAGAAATCTTAACTCCAATATTCAACTCTTTAGGCTGAAAAATGGTGACGCAATTGCATATAGCAACGGTGAGCTTCGGTCCCGTGGGTTCGTATGCAGACGCTGCTCACGTCTCATGACCACCAACCAAAGCATAACACTTTACAGCCTAGATTTTAGCACCAAAAACTGTATTTTGGCACCACAGCCTAGATTTTAGCGCCACAGTCTAGATTTTAGCGCCACAGCCTATAGATTTTAGCGCCACAGCCTATAGATTTTAGCGCCACAGCCTATAGATTTTAGCGCCACAGCCTAGTTTTTAGCGCCACAGCCTAGATTTTAGCGCCACAGCCTATAGATTTTAGCGCCACAGCCTATAGATTTTAGCGCCACAGTCTAGATTTTAGCGCCACAGCCTATAGATTTTAGCGCCACAGCCTATAGATTTTAGCGCCACAGTCTATAGATTTTAGCGCCACAGCCTATAGATTTTAGCGCCACAGTCTAGATTTTAGCGCCACAGCCTATAGATTTTAGCGCCACAGTCTAGATTTTAGCGCCACAGCCTATAGATTTTAGCGCCACAGTCTAGATTTTAGCGCCACAGATTAGATTTTAGCGCCACAGCCTATAGATTTTAGCGCCACAGTCTAGATTTTAGCGCCACAGCCTATAGATTTTTGGTACTACTCGCATTTTTGTGGGCAGTAGAGATTGCAATTGACTCCCATGCAGTGCCTTTGACCACCTTGACTTCCCCTAGATGGGTCCCCTTTGCGAAGGATCTGCCTTTCGACACTACCCCTTCTGGCCACCCCTTGTTCTGCGGCCCCCGCAAGTCATAAAAAATCTCTTCTCATATTTAATTGGAATTCTTTCGCAATGCATTCTGACGTTATATATTTGACAATTCATGCTTTGTACTGACTACTAATAGTAGGGCTCGTAAAGAGGTCTCATTCAGTAAAGAAGAAGCCACAAATTCAGAATTGAACCTGGGGTACTTCATCAAGCCTGATTCAGACGCCTTAAACACAGGAATTTTTATTAGAGACACTAAATTTGTGCTGCAGAAAGAAGCATATCAGCTATATATATAGTAGATAGGTTAAGATTTCTAAAGTACATAGTGTGCTTCGAAGATTGCCAGAACAACAGTAGTAAAACAAACCATAGTCGTCTGGAGTACACTGGACAATGTGCATGGCACAACTAAAAATGCTAATACGGTGAATTTTGTGCACCGAGCCATCTAATAAAAAGTTTTAAAAGATTTTGCGAAGATTCAAACTTGAAAAGTATTATATTTGATATTTTTGACATACGTTCGAAATTTTTTGTCTAACTGACATCGCACAGACTCTGAGCCTCATCAGATGCACAGCTCCTGACTGATTAAAATCACACAGACTCTGAGCCTCATCAGACTCAGCTACTGACTGACTGACATCACACAGACTCTGAGCCTCATCAGACTCACACCTCCTGACTGACTGACATCACACAGACTCTGAGCCTCATCAGACTCACAGTTCCTGACTGACTGACATCACACAGACTCTGAGCCTCATCAGACTCACAGCTCCTGACTGACTGACATCACACAGACTCTGAGCCTCATCAGACGCACAGCTCCTGACTGACTGACATCACACAGACTCTGAGCCTCATCAGACTCACACCTCCTGACTGACTGACATCACACAGACTCTGAGCCTCATCAGACTCACACCTCCTGACTGACTGACATCACACAGACTCTGAGCCTCATCAGACTCACAGCTCCTGACTGACTGACATCACACAGACTCTGAGCCTCATCAGACTCACAGATACTGACTGACTGACATCACACAGACTCTGAGCCTCATCAGATGCACAGCTCCTGACTGACTGACATCACACAGACTCTGAGCCTCATCAGATGCACAGCTCCTGACCGACGGGCGTCACGACGGCTCTGCCGGCGTCAACCGTGTTGCAGCCCGTCGTGGCGCTGCAGCCGTTGCCGGAGCAGAAGGAGCCGCCGCCGCCGCCGCCCGCCTGCTGAGTCGAGCCCGCGCCTCCGCCGCTGAAGCCGCCGCCACCGCCGCCAGCATCGGCAGAGGCAGCGCAAACTGGCATGGCAACGCACCGTCAAAAAACACCGCGGATCCTCCGCCACCGCCTGCGGCAACCAGAAGGCGACTGTCGTTGCTCCTGTACACAAAGGTGCCGCCCCCGCCAGCGGCCCCGCTACCCACGTTATCGCTGTCCGTAGGATCCGTCGACACTGCAGGATAAGCGTTAGACTCTCTGCCAGCCAATAAAACTATTGTCCATATAATGAAATTGCAGGTCATTGCTGTATCTACTGTATTTTCGATATTTAATGCTACCAGTTTGATTCAAAGATATATTTTTGGTGTGGGAGAATATTTTTTTTCAGTTTAGGGTTTTATAAACAATGATTAATTTTCTGTGTCACAACCGGAAATTGTTCAATGCTTGTGGGGGTAATATTTGTTTTACTGAATTTCCTCATTGGAAGCTATAGCCAACTCACACAGCATGATTTTTCATTTTTTATCGTCAATTTTTTGTTGAAATAATTTCAAACTACCTTACTTACAGGTTTCAAGGATTTTCAACTGAGATAAAGAGAGAAATTAGTCAAAATTGAATTAAAATATTGTTTGAATCTGATCGAAAAATAAAATTTTTGTCTTACGTAGTACCAGGTTAATTTTTTCGTTGATTAAATTTTCATGATTACGATTGCTTTATATTTTAAGCAATACGCTGCATTGATAGCTCCACCCCTCAAAAGGAGGAGAGAAAATGAGAGGAGATGAGAGGAAAGAGGAGAGAAGGGAAGAGGAAAGGAGATGAGAGTAGAGAGGGAGGAGAGGAGAGGAGAGTAAGTGTGAGAAGAAGGGAGAGGAGAGATTAGAGAAAAGAGAAGAGGCGATCAGAGAGAAGAGAGCTGAGAAGAGACAAACCGTGAGCGGATCGGATTGCTATTGTGAAGTTTTAAAGGAACCGACGGCCGGATAGAGAGACTTCGCGGGCCGCATGCGAGGTGGGCATGGGCGGAGACTGATGTCGAATGTTGTTAGAGATTGGGGTAGAGTGTGGGCAGAGATTAGGGTAGAGTGTTGTTAGAGATTGGTGTAGAGGGTGGGCAGAGATTAGGGTAGAGTGTTGTTAGAGATTGGTGTAGAGGGTGGGCAGAGATTAGGGTAGAGTGTTGTTAGAGATTGGGGTAGAGGGTGGGCAGAGATTAGGGTAGAGTGTTGTTAGAGATTGGTGTAGAGGGTGGGCAGAGATTAGGGTAGAGTGTTGTTAGAGATTGGGGTAGAGGGTGGGCAGAGATTAGGGTAGAGTGTTGTTAGAGATTGGTGTAGAGGGTGGGCAGAGATTAGGGTAGAGTGTTGTTAGAGATTGGTGTAGAGGGTAGGCAGAGATTGGTGTAGAGGGTGGGTAGATATTGGTGTAGAGGATAGGCAGAGATTGGTGTAGAGGGTGGGTAGAGATTGGGTAGAGTGTGGGCAGAGATTGGGGTAGAGTGTGGGCATAGATTGGGTAGAGTGTGGGCAGAGATTGGGTAGAGTGTGGGCAGAGATTGGGTAGAGTGTGGGCAGAGATTGGGGTAGAGTGTGGGCATAGATTGGGTAGAGTGTGGGCAGAGATTGGGGTAGAGGGTGGGCAGAGATTAGGGTAGAGTGTTGTTAGAGATTGGTGTAGAGGGTGGGCAGAGATTAGGGTAGAGTGTTGTTAGAGATTGGTGTAGAGGGTGGGCAGAGATTAGGGTAGAGTGTTGTTAGAGATTGGTATAGAGGGTGGGTAGATATTGGTGTAGAGGGTAGGCAGAGATTGGTGTAGAGGGTGGGTAGATATTGGTGTAGAGGATAGGCAGAGATTGGGGTAGAGTGTGGACAGAGATTGGGGTAGAGTGTGAGTAGACATTGGGGTAGAGTTGTGGGTAGAGATTGGGTAGAGTGTGGGCAGAGATTGGGTAGAGTGTGGGCAGAGATTGGGTAGAGTGTGGGCAGAGATTGGGGTAGAGTGTGGGCAGAGATTGGGGTAGAGTGTGGGCAGAGATTGGGGTAGAGTGTGGGCAGAGATTGTGGTAGAGTGTGGGCAGAGATTGGGGTAGAGTGTGGGCAGAGATTGGGGTAGAGTGTGGGCAGAGACTGATGTAGAGTGTGGGCAGAGATTTGTACTCTGAAAGCATGAGATTCGGATAACTTGTGACCCTGGGACCCGGTGCCAGCGAACTACCAATTAAAATCAGTATCCACTAAGCGAGAGAAACTATATAGATAAAGAAAACAGGTCAAAGAAAACTAGTATTTAATAATTTGAACTATTCTTGAGGAAGTGAAAGTAATTGTAACTTCCACCGATAGGATTATTGGAGGACAGAGCCATCAGGCTCAGCAAATTCTGTGTGAAAAGCAGCAAGTTAAATTGCAATTTAGCTGTCTGTCAACATTCCAGCGCGAAGTTCCCGCCGGATTTGAAATGTTTACCCAGTCTTATCCTTCTTTCCTTTGCAAACAAGCTTCTGGATTTTAACGGATCCAACAGCTACCAGAAGCTTACACCGCCTGACAGTGGATGTGTCAGGTGTAAATTTAAACAAGATTAATGGATTTGCATTAAGTTCTATGTTTGCAAAGGCTTTCTACTTTATCCGAATATGCGCACAAACTAGGGCAAGCTCATAAAATGCTTTCTCATCCCTTTCTCCTCCTGCAGGTCATGGTGTGCATGCATGTATACCTACCTTGTGCCTTTGTTGTTGGCCCTCATGGTGGGTCTCTTAGCGACGCCAAACTTTGCAAGTGAATCCAAAATTTATGTGCCTACGCGTAGATGCAGCCTTCTGAGTCACTCTTTAACAGGCCGCAGAGTGAAAGAGGAAGTACCGATCGGCCAGGATTTTCCAATACTGATCGTGAGGGTACATTAATTGCAGAAAAAGATTTTGACAGACAATGCAATTAACTGCCATAGCGAAAATTTAGAGGGCAGGCTACGATCAGGGCTAGAAGAACGGAGGATCTCTGCGATAACATGCGAGTGTATTTCAGGACTGCACCACCAACTTTGCGCGAAATGTTTTTTGTCTCACTATGACAGCAAAGGCGCAATAAGAATAAGATCGAACACAAATAACAATTCGGAGCAAGCAGGGCAGCTATCACCTGCGTAAGAAATTGACAACATGCCAAAGTAGAGAAAAAAATCAATTGAATGCAGACTAACTTTGGTAATTTTACAAGGCGATTCGTTATTTCATTGTAGAAGTAAACATACAGAAGGTATATTGTACTCGTAATTTGTTGGGTATAGTGTCTCAAGAGTCGAGATTAACAGATCGAAATTTATTTATTACTTAATATCAAAGAAGTACACAGCAATCATGTCTCTACTCATAGCTGCATGGTTGATGTTCAGGTGAGCATGAGAATCTCTAGCTGCTTGAAGCTGTAGTACCATCCGTCAGTGATGTTTGTCGGGGCATTGTAAGCCCAAACAATGCCCTTGGCCCGGTCTGCAGCTAGCGCTGTCGGGTAGTTGAAGTACTTGCCGAACGGACCGGAGTTGTGGCAGCAATTGTGCCAGTGAGGCTGCTGGTAGGTAATCGCACAGTTTGCGCATCTGCTCGATCCGCGATCTCGGGTCATGAACTGCAGGTTTGATCCTCTAAGCAGGCAGTCTCCAAGGCCTCCAGCCGGTACGTAGGTGTAAGCAGAAAACGTGTAGTTGGTGCTCTCGGCCAGAATGAGCACATTCAGGTAGTAGGCGTAGATGTAGGTGTCGTTCCAGTACAGCAGGTCAACGCGCAACCGGTTGTTGCTGGGCTGAGCGCTGGTCCGGTTGTGCAGCCATTCCAGGCCTGGTGTTGTGAAATTCGCACGTAATGAAATGCGACGATCGAGCCGTTTGACTCGGCATTCAATTCAAGGAGTTACTGGAACAGGGGGCCCCTTTTGCCAGCCCCTATAGAAGGCACAAGCGGCAATTTCTGCAACTACGAGCATATAGAAAAGAAAATATTTCATGAGCCAAATTAGGTTCTGTGGTTCTGTGGTTCGACCGAAGAACGCTAAGGCTTGGGTTGGTTGCCAGGACTCCTATTTGTTACTTTTAGTTTGTCGACGATATACAGTGGTTTATGACATCAAGTATTAACATGTAAAATATAAAGTTCCGCCTCACCAGCAAAGTAGTTGCCATGGTAAGTGCCGAAGCCGGTCTTGTACTCGGCCCAGAGCCGGTCGAAGCTCAGCTCGTCCGACACTCGCAGATTGACGGTCTCAAAGCACTGTTGAGTGCTCACAGTGTAGAACTCCTGTGTTTGGAAATTGATGAGCAATAAAGAGAAGTGTCTACAGTGATAGCACAGATCCAGCACTGCTTTTCCAACACTCACATAGACATCCAGCGCAGAGTTCCCCGGGGGCTGCTCGAACCAGCGGCACAGCGGGTAGTCGGTGAGCAGAGAGCAGTTGCTGGAGTTGAACACAATCCCGCGACAGGCCGGTACCTCGCTGCACTTGTCAACGCAGCCAATGAGCGATGAGACGGTCGGCTGGTGCTGAAGGAAGGCGGCGAAGATCTTCACCGAGTTGTTGGGTATGTTGACCCGATTCAGAGTCACGTTCTTAGAAGCCAGGTACTCTGTGAAAGATGGTTATTTGGGATTAAAAATGATGCGCATTAAGGTGATAATAGCTTGACTACAGGTAAAGACTAGGTTTTCATCGCAAAACTCACTGAGTAGGCGCCCGGCGTCGGAGCCTCTGAGCATCTGCTGCTCAAAGTCGTAAGCCTTCCAGATTTGCACACCATCCTCAAGCCGAATCTCCCTGGCAACAAAGCTGCCGTTGCTCAAGCTCGGCTCGCTCGCATGGTTGATGACGATAATCTGACATTCGGGGATCGCGGTTTCCTTAACGATTGCGACGGCGCATGACGTTGCCCAGCACTTCCACAGACAGTGAACATTTGATCGAAGGCCCGTTTCGTTGAGCACTTTGCTGCTCACGTAGCTGCGGATGTCGATGAAGCCGCTGGTCACCCGATGATAGGAGCCTCCGGTGACGGCGCTGGTGTCTTTGGCGGAGATCACAGCTGAAGGAGGTGTCAGCGAGTAGTGATTGCGGAGCATTTTGCTGCATAGCAGCGAGTCTCTCCCTCAATAGGAGGCATCATTTTCATGCAGACTCACCCGTGAGCAGCTGGCACAGAAGCAGCTGCAGCGGCTGGGACCACTTGGCTGTCAGCTTCATTGCTAGCAGGAGTTGCTGGGCAGATTTTGCAGTCAGCGATCGGCTTTGCTAATGCAAGATGATCCGCAATGGAGCTCAGCTCCTGATGGGGCTCCTGAAATATGGGATTCCGCCGCTCCCATAGAGCTGATAAATATCCGGTTGCCAAGCGCATGACAGACCGCCCCTCCACGATCTCTTTCTCCACTGTACACGGCGCTCCACAGTGTCCAGTTGAGGTGCAGTGGCGCGGTACCCATCATGGTTCTTTGATTGGGCCGGTGATGGCTGTCTGACCTAGGGTAGTCTTCCTACATGTATCTGTTTAACAACTGCTGTGCGCTCACGTTGAGTCTGTTTTGTCTTTCTTTTTTCCTCTTCTCCCTTCCAACCCCCCGCCTTTTTTCAATTTCTATTAGTTTGGAATATTTTCAGCTGAAGTTGATTAAGCTTATGTAGCTTCATAGGGCTTGACATCTTAGAAAGCCCCCCCATAAGGCTAGACAATTTATATTAGCGATTCCCTCAGAAATTTTTACTTCACGGGGCCTCCGTTGCAACTTGCACCGCAGGCAACAGAGATAAACTGAGTGAACGGTCCGGTGGGAGCGAGGCCATGGGTACCATGCATTGCATTCGGCAAGAACTACTTAAGTAGAAGCACGAGAAACTATGTAGGTTTTTTTTCGAAAAAAAACATTCGGAGATAAAAAGTTTTTCATTTTTCAGCACAAAAATGAGTTATTGCTTTTGATAAGGAGGCCATACCCAAAGTTCATCTTTTTTATATGTTTTGCCTTTCCTTTAGCTCCATTGATAGCTCCATTAGACAACACAGTCCCAAATTCTTTAAGGTTTTATAAAGTGCAGAAAAGCCTTTTTACGTGCTTCGCTAAAAATATTCGCAGGAAAATTCTTTCGAAACGTTTTATTTATGTGTTTAACTACGCTAATTTTATAAGAACTTGTACTACTTTTAAATCCATGTCCCATTGTTGCACGTCGGAATCAATTAAAGAAGGCGTCAATGAAATCCACTAACTATAAAGCCGGTGCTTCTACTGACCCAATATATGAAGAATAGACCGATTTCAGTGATTTGCGGTTCTCAGTCTCAGAGCATAGGCGGATCTTTAAAGTTTGTAAATTTTAAAAATAATTTAATGCAGCAAACTAGGATTGGAGATTGCTGCTACTTTTGCTGATAGGTCTACTTACTCTACTAGGCTACTAGTCTATTTGACTTGTGATTTTTGGCAGACGACTGACTAGTCAGAGTGTAGGTGTAGCTAGCACTAGCCACTAGCAGGCCTACATGAAGATGAAGTAGGCCCTTGCCCTAGAGTCCTAGAGACATTAGATGTTAAAATGTTGAGATGTTAAGATGTTAACTGTTAAGCCAATTTTATTATAAATAAAAGGATGAAAGGCTTATTGATAGGTTGTGGCTCTTAGAACTTGAAGTTCTTATTATTTATTAAGGATAGGTGGTAGGCCTAGGGGCATAGCGAGGGGGGTATTGGTATATCGGCTGATACCCCCAAATTTCCAAAGCAACATTTTTTTCCTTTTTTTCAGTTGCAATTGTGACCATTAAGGAAGAGAAAGGTATCCAAATCGAAAGAATAACAATTAACAAACAAATAGAGTAATTATATGTATTATGCACTAGAAATACATTATTAAGGGGATATGTGGATCTCAAGCCCTTGCTTTCTGATAATAGCTAACCAATACTGAATACCCCCAAAAAAAATCCTGGCTACATCCCTGGGTAGGCCTACTATGCTATCTAGGACCTATAGTCTAGCAGGGGTATAGGGAGGGTAGGATAAGGGGGGTGTATCCCCCTAAAGAGCCTGACTACAACTTTTTTGTTGCCCTTTGTTGCTATACATGCTACCATGTGACTCTGTCATAGCACTTTTACCTTGGTGTATCCCCCATAGGAAATTCCTAGGCCTAGCTATACCCCTGTAGTCTAGATCATGTTGAATGTATGCCAGAATGCTCTGAACCAATGCATGCCAGTACCAAGAAAATATATGCCAATGCCAGCTTACTTTTTAGCAGTTGCAAAACAAATGCCTTTTTTGGTTCTAACTATAAAGGACCTTTTTTGATAGGCCCCCTAGTTGCACATGTGCAAAACAAACAAATAGATATTAAAAAAATATAACTTTTTATGTTTAAAAATTGCACTTCTGAAAAAACTAAGCTTTCAAGTATTTTATAATTGTTTTAGCATGACAATAGGGCCTATACTAGGCCTATGTTTCTTTTTTTGCACATTAAAATTTATTTGTCATTTTTCAATAAAAATAATTATAGTTTTTTTCTTTATCAAACCATGTCTTTTAACAAACTTTTATCTCAACAAAACATGCCCCATCATCATGCCACGCCACATTTTACAATATTAAATCAAGCTATTCTATACCATAGCACACCAATATATTGAATATAAATCTTTGGTATATAATATCCAAAAACACAGTAATAGCAGTACATGATACAATTTTTAGGCCAAACCAAATACATGCCATAATTTTCTGGCATGATGTATACCTTCTAAAGTAAGTATGGCCAAGGACCTTAGGTAGGGACATAAGGTCTAATATGGCTAATTATATTGAATTGACCTATAGCTATATTTAAAGTTATTGATAAACAATAAATTAGCTACTATTACACTAAGCAGAAGTCTTAGCTTAGGTCTAAATGGCTAAATTAAGTCTAGACTAGTCTAAATATATAAATACTTTGTTTTATCTAGCTAGTCATTTAACAAGTTATTGCATAAAAGGCATATGCAACATATAGCCATAGGTACATAGCTTAAGCTTAAGTGCATTGGATGCATATCCATTAAATTAAAAATTAATTGGCTTAATACTAATTGCACCATACCATGTTGCACCTTTCTGCATCTGTATCTCTTTTTAGCTTGCTAGTGTACTAGGGGTTAGGTGAGTCCTCTGTCTTTATGAATTATCCTAAAGATGTTACTGAGTTATATTAGGGCTATACTTCTTTCTATATTAAATGTTCTAATGCTAGTAGCTGCCACCAAGACTATTACTATTAATAAATAAAAGTTTAGTCTTAGAATAAGTCTAAATATTTATTTATGAATTATTCTTAGAGTACTATTTAACCCGCACAAGTATTGTTCTTTTGTTATTCTGGTAGCATTTACTGTTATCTTGGTAGTATTCTAAAAATTTGGCCTAAGCAGTATATTGGTTTACTGGTAAATATATTGCATGTATTTCCAATCTTGGGTGTTATTAAGATCAGAGGGTCACAGCCTCCAGTTATTCTTGTATGTATTGATTTAGGATCTACTTTGTTTCCTTCTACTACTTTACCTTGCAGTAGTATATACTGTATATGATTCAGTCTATTTCACTCTACTCTGCAAATAATTAACTCAAAAAACACTTCTAGAATATTTCTTGAAAACTTACTATAATACATTCACTATTAATCCTTGCTATATGTTTATATTGCCTATATCTAGTGAAATTGACCACTCAACAATTGGGACCAAAAAAATTTAATATATCATTAAAGCTCTTGATTTAAAAAGTGAGAAAGGAGTATAACAGTTAAAATGAATAAATGTTTCAGTTTTAAAGCTTTTGAAGGAAACTCTAAGTTTTCAGGGTTAGAGATTCAAACAATAGATATTTTGTACTCCATATGCAATGTGTGGTGAATTTTGTTGACACAGTATCTATTTGATAATTGTTTAATTTGTCAAAATAGATTTAGGTTGTCCTAAATATTTTTTCATTTTATTTTTTGACAAGTTCTTGTTTATGCTCTGTTTAAACTCACAGTTTTATAAAGTGACGCTTGAAGAGTGACTAAATCAATTTTCAATTTATATGGAAAATAGTTATATACCGGTATAGTTTACAACTTCTATTATTGATGCACTGACATTATGACACCAAAGCCGGAAGACATGGACTATGTCCGCTTTACCTCTGTAAGATTTAGAGGCAAGTCATATGAAGAAACTATTTTGCAGCTAAAATCAGCACTAGAGGAGGTAATTAAAGTTTTGTTTATTTAAGAAACATTTATTAATCACTTGAAACTTTTAACAGAATGTCTGTTCTGTATAACTGCACCTCATTATTAGGAATACAAATCAAAAGGTGCAACATCGGTGTCTCCAAGAATTTTTCTTCACAAAAGTTTGCCAGATGCGATAATTATAGAAAATATCCTGGTTGCAGAAAAAAGTGTATGTTATTTCTTTTTTTGAAGAGTTTTATGCACACTGCCATGCCATCCTTCCAGATCCCCAATTGCTGGGCCAGCCTCCCAGATCCTCAGTTGCTGGGCCAGCCTCCCAGATCCTCAGTTGCTAGGCCAGCCTCCTAGATCGTCAGTTGCTGGGCCAGCCTCCCAGATCCTCAGTTGCTGGGCCAGCCTCCCAGATCCTCAGTTGCTGTGCCAGCCTCCCAGATCCTCAGTTGCTAAGCCAGCCTCCCAGATCCTCAGTTGCTAAGCCAGCCTCCCAGATCCTCAGTTGCTAAGCCAGCCTCCCAGATCCTCAGTTACTAGACCAGCCTCTTAAAAATGCACTTTTGCGCGCGTTTTCCATTTCAGCTACCTCAGACGCACCCCCGCTTGTACGTTGATTCTCTGTGCGGAGTCGCGGTTCTTCGCGGATCCGATATTTTTGCCGGCGGAGTGATTGGGATTGAGCCAGGTTCGAATTCTGTTCCATGATGTGGCAGTGTTGGCATACATTTTTATTACAATTTGTTTTTTACTCATTGAGTTACAATAATTCTGATCTCCAGGTGCCAGCAAAGACTGCCCAGTGTCTGTCTACGCCTGTTTAGAAAAATTCAATGCAGGGTTCACTAAAGCCTACACAGGAGCTACTAGATTTCTTGGCAATGGACTCCTGGTGATGGAGCGGAAGCAGCTGCTTGGAGATATTCATGCGAATAGGTTTGGAAATGATTCTTTTATTTTTATTGAATGCATTAAATGTAAATTTTATAGCTGCTTCTTTCATAAATTCATATAATTAAACTGACTTTCGATATTCTAGGTGGTAGATTGGTTTCTCAGGTAGATACCTATAGTAGAGATTTAGGTAGATACTAGTACTTGATATTGGAGTAGATTGTTGTGGTAGATATTGGGGTAGATTGTAGTGATTGATATTGGGGTAGATTGTAGTGGTAGATATTGGGGTAGATTGTAATGGTAGGTTTTGGGGTAGATTGTAGTTGTAGATATTGGAGTAGAATGTAGTGGTAGGTTTTGGGGTAGATTGTAGTTGTAGATATTGGAGTAGAATGTAGTGGTAGGTTTTGGGGTAGATTTTAGTGGTAGATTTTGAGGTAGATTTTAGTGGTAGGTATTGGGGTAGATTGCAGTTGTAGGTATTGGAGTAGAATGTAGTGGTAGGTTTTGGGGTAGATTGTAGTTGTAGATATTGGAGTAGAATGTAGTGGTAGGTTTTGGGGTAGATTGTAGTTGTAGATATTGGAGTAGAATGTAGTGGTAGGTTTTGGGGTAGATTTTAGTGGTAGATTTTGAGGTAGATTTTAGTGGTAGGTATTGGGGTAGATTGCAGTTGTAGGTATTGGAGTAGAATGTAGTGGTAGGTTTTGGGGTAGATTTTAGTGGTAGGTATTGGGGTAGATTGCAGTTGTAGGTATTGGAGTAGAATGTAGTGGTAGGTTTTGGGGTAGATTTTAGTGGTAGGTATTGGGGTAGATTGTAGTTGTAGATATTGGAGTAGAATGTAGTGGTAGGTTTTGGGGTAGATTTTAGTGGTAGGTATTGGGGTAGATTGTAGTGGTAGGTTTCGGGGTAGCCTGTAGTATAGTTTTTAGGGTAGATATTTTGTAGACTGTAGTGGTAGATTCTGTTGTTTAGGTTGTAACACTGCATTGATGTGTATTTGGCGATAATTAAAGGGGCATTGTTAATCTTCTTAATGTTCCCGCAGTGGTGTAGCGGTCCGCATGACGCAACCCTTAGTCGTGTGTCCCAGCTTTCAGTCCTGCCTGTTCCAGTCCGGCAATCTGGTTGCCCAGAATCTGCCTTCGTTGGTGTGCGCTCGAGTATTGGACGCGCAGCCTGGGCAGACAGTGCTAGACATGTGCTGTGCTCCCGGCGGAAAATGTCTGCACCTGGCTGACCTTATGCAGTTGCAGGTTTGTAGTTATAAGCTGTATAGGTTGAGTGCCATACTTCATTCATTATCAGTGAATTTATATACTTATTTATTTATTTTATTGGTCCCTAGTTGTTTGGCCACCAGCCTTCCAGAGTGTCAGTTGCTGGGCCAGCCTCCCAGATCTTCAGTTGCTGTGTCGCCAGCCTCCCAGATCTTCAGTTGCTGTGTCGCCAGCCTCCCAGATCCTCAGTTGCTGTGTCGCCAGCCTCCCAGATCCTCAGTTGCTGTACCAGCCTCCCAGATCTTCAGTTGCTGTGCCAGCCTCCCAGATCCTCAGTTGCTGGGCCAGCCTCCCAGATCTTCAGTTGCTGGGCCAGCCTCCCAGATCCTCAGTTGCTGGGCCAGCCTCCCAGATCCTCAGTTGCTGGGCCAGCCTCCCAGATCTTCAGTTGCTGGGCCAGCCTCCCAGATCCTCAGCTGCTGGGACAGCCTCCCAGATCTTCAGTTGCTGTGCCAGCCTCCCAGATCCTCAGTTGCTGGGCCAGCCTCCCAGATCCTCAGTTGCTGGGCCAGCCTCCCAGATCTTCAGTTGCTGGGCCAGCCTCCCAGATCCTCAGCTGCTGGGACAGCCTCCCAGATCCCCAGTTGCTGGGCCACCAGCCTCCCAGATCCCCAGTTGCTGTGCCACCGCCACTTGCCCAATTTAGCCCAGTCTTCTGTGAGCTAACAGAATCCTGATCTCCCACAGGGCACTCTAATCGCCATTGACAAGTCTGCAAAGCGGTTAAACACAGTTGCTGAACAAGCTGTCAAATTGGTTATTGACACCGAAAATTTTCTTCGAATTCATTGTTTTGATGCTTGTCGACTGTGCGATGATAACGGAACAGGTCTGTGTTTGGCTTTGAAATATTGATTTAGATTTTCATGTCCAAGCTGTGTGCTACTGTCAGTAGCAATATTAGCAGATGAAAATTTACTATCATTTTTTTGACAGACGCTGGCGAGCCTGACAGTAAGCCGCCGTATCGTCCTAAACAGTTTGATCGTGTTCTCCTGGATGCACCCTGCAGCGCTCTGGGACAGCGGCCTAGACTACTCACGTCATCAGACAGTAGTAGTCAGTTGAGCAAAACTGCATCTCAGTTGAGTTCGTATGCTCAAATACAGAGTCGATTGTTTCGTGAGGTAAATTAATAATATAATTTGATTAATATTTGCCTGCGAGATTTGCATTATTAGGGGGTTGTAGCCCTGTGGTTAGAGCGTCGGACTCACGACTCGAAGGTCGGGGGTTCGATTCCCGATTCCACTGGAACAGTTTGTAGACTTGAGCAAAACACTTGACTCTGGATTGCTTCAGTTCACCCAGCTGTAAAATGGGTGCCAGCAGTCCTTGGACTGAACAGCCGTACGCAGCCTTCAGATGCGCCGCGCAATAGCTGCGGCTAAGCTGTCGGTTGCATATCTGCCTATTAAAACAGGTGTAATCGATTATTATTATTAATTTGTGTATTGCCAATTTTTAGGCCATTAAATTGGTTAAGCCTGGCGGGTTCCTTGTCTACAGCACATGCACAACAAGACCAGAAGAAAACGAACGGCAGGTCAGCCTTGCTCTGCAGATAAACTGGCCTAACCTTAAACTAGTGGAACAGACTCCCAACCTGCGGCCTTTTGGTATCAACCAACCGGACGGAAGTGTCGGTTTGGTGCAGAAATTCGATCCGGAAGAGCCATACGAGGCTAGCGACGTTACTAATGCTTGCAACTATGACACTATTGGCTTCTTTGTGGCTAAATTTGTTGTTGCCTGACTGATTTATTATGATGGATTGTGTCATTATTATTCTCACTTTGTTTTTGCTTTTCAATATGATTTCATTGCATTTGAAACAATGCCAATTACAGAAATTGTTACAACTGAGCCAATCTTTTTAACAGAGTCTGCTTGTTAATTATTTTTACTTTATGTTTATACGGCCTCTTAGATCCTCAGTTGCTGGACCAGCCTCCCAGATCCTCAGTTGCTGGACCATCCACCTCCCAGATCCCCAGTTGCTGGGCCAGCCTCCCAGATCCCCAGTTGCTGTGCCAGCCTCCCAGATCCTCAGCTGCTGGGCCAGCCTCCCAGATCCCCAGTTGCTGGGCCAGCCTCCCAGATCCCCAGTTGCTGGGCCAGCCTCCCAGATCCTCAGTTGCTGGGCCAGCCTCCCAGATCCTCAGTTTCTGCTCCGCCTCCCAGATCCTCAGTTGCTGGGCCAGCCTCCCAGATCCTCAGTTGCTATGCCAGCCTCCCAGATCCCCAGTTGCTGGGCCAGCCTCCCAGATCTTCAGTTGCTGGGCCAGCCTCCCAGATCCTCAGTTGCTGGGCCAGCCTCCCAGATCCTCAGTTGCTGGGCCAGCCTCCCAGATCCTCAGTTGCTGGGCCAGCCTCCCAGATCCTCAGTTGCTGGGCCAGCCTCCCAGATCCTCAGTTGCTGGGCCAGCCTCCCAGATCCTCAGACTGAACCATCCTTCATTATTCTTGCATATAGTCAGGCTTTTTACATCCGAACTACACCAATAGTTATTAACAAACTTGTGCATGTAGTATTGCAAGTCGAGGACTGCAAACAAGAATTCACTTATATAGTGAATGTGCTCATTAGTGTTAGGCTTTTAATATGTGCATGCAATTTCAAACCATTTATGCATTCAGTAATTGGTCATGTAACAATACGCATCACTTCAGCCTGAAACGGAGCTCCCAGTTGAAGCGGCCAACCCCGTCGCCGACCCTCTCACAGCCGACGGTCGCTGTCCAACTTGCGGTCGCTTGTTGTCCACCTGGACGGAAGCTCGTCGAGATCAACACCTGGCCAGGTGCGCTAAGAAATCTAACAATGAATCGTCGAATCGACGTCAATCGAAGCGTTTGATAGATAGCTCGGATAATCGTCAACGACCAGAGCCGTCGTTGAAGTCGTTGCTTCGGCGAGCAGCAGACGAAGATCTTCAAACGGCTTTGGCTTTGTCGCGTAGCGCCGAAGCTGCTCGTAAAGTTGCGGCGAAAGAAGCCGAAGAAACCCGACGAGCTGTTGCCTCGGTGCCGTCCGTGTTCCGAATCACTCCGGAGGCTCGACGGGAACGACTTCTAGCCGCTGTTGCAGAAATTCTCCGACCAGCATCGGATGCGCCGGCTCAAGTTGCTAGCGGCACAGTTCGCAGCGATCTGTGGCGTTTGACTTCGATTGAAATGCAGCCGCGATTGCGCTATCTTGTACCGGATCTGTTGGAGTTGCTGCCCGGCGTGGTCTGTATGGCAGCGGAAGATGATTCGTTGAAGACAGAATCTGTAGCTGCCGTTCCAGTAGATACGGTTGAATCTGTCGATAAGCCTACACCCTCTACTGAGGAGAGTCCAGTAAAACTTTCCAACCAATCGCAAACTGTAGCTGTTACTGCTACTTCAGAAACGGCGCCAACAATCGATAAAGCTTTGTCCGATTTCCAATCGATGGTCGGTAACGAACTGTGCGCGGATTTGCATTTTCTAATCGAATCATCAGATGGCTGTATCATTCCAGCGCATCGATTCGTCTTTGCCGCTCGTTGTCCTTTGTCATGCTTGCAACGATTAGATCAAAGCACGGATGCTGAAGGTCGAATTCCTTTGACAGGTATCAGTAAAGATGATCTGATTTCTTCGTTGAACTTCTTGTATTCCGGCGGCGAAGAGCCACTTTCCGATGCGGCTAAGCAGCTTCTGTCCTCGTGGCGTTCCGATAGTCCTATTGTCGATGCAACCATAATCTCAAAAAAGCGTCGTTCAGAGTCTATCAATGATGATGAAGACGCTGATGTAGCACTATCGAACTCGGAAAAGCGGCGTAAACTCGAAAATTCTTTGATTATGGAAGAGACTTACGGCTGGTTGCCGGTTAGTAATGCTGACGATGTTGTAAACGACAATGTCTCTAGCCAACCAGTTATAAAAGAAGTTCCAACTGCAGTCGATGATGCCCAGATTGAACCGACAATAAAATCCGATGCCAATAACAGTAGCTGCTGCGATCTGTTTGCCGCTTCCGATGACGATGAAGATTATGAAAATCAGCAACAGAATTCCGATGGCATTGACGACTGCGTTGCCGAGGAACAAGTTGATTGTGGATCCAGTTTCAACAATTTGTCAGCGATTTCTGTTCCAGCCTGCGATCACCTTTGCGAGGCGTCCTTTTTTGATCAGCCTCCGACGCCTGCGCCTCCAGTTTCTGATCCGTTGATACCGGCGTCTTTGACGCCTGAACAGAAAAAGTCTGATTCTCTGACTTTTACATCCGCGCCCTTAGCTACTGATCCTTCAACACCGCCTTTGACAACCGCGCCTCTCACCACAGATCCCGTGTCACCTAACCCACCGACACCCGTTCCTTTGACTCCCAGTGAATTGAAAAATTCCACCAAAGTCAAATCGGTATCTTCGCCAACTGTTCAATTTCGTCGGATCTCGTCGCAACCGTTGCCAACGACGCCGCGTATATTGCCAGTATCCTATGCGACGCAGCGCATAGATAATAATCAAGAGACGCAACCGCAGCAGCAGCAGCAGAAGCAGCAACGCTTTCGATTTAAAACCATTCGAGGCGGTGGAGGCGGTGGCGGTGGAGCAGGCGCAAGTCGGGGCAACCGTCGCCAACAACGTTCGCCTTCACCGTTTACGCCGATGCGCGACTACGAAGCGTCAAGCACACCTGAACTGGCCGAGTCGTTGCGAAAATACGGCGTCCGTCCATTGCCCCGGAAGAAAGCGGTTCTGCTGTTGAAGGATATCTACAAGCAGATGCATCAGTACGAGAGCGATCCGGAGTGAACAGAGTTGGTTTGATACGTCTGTCCTCAAATGACCGATCTGACAGATCCCATCACTGAAGCATCAAACAAACGTCAGCTGTATTTCTTTATTAATTTAAACTATTCTCTAGAGAGGATTATTGGTGCTAAATGGGATTTTGTGTCTAGCAGGTTATTATCGTTGCTTGATTGCATTGATATGTTGCTATTATAACGGAAGCATTTTTTCTTTACTACAGTCACTCTGTTTTACTCAATTTTCAGCTACGGTTCAGTTTATTTCACTCGGTAACATGCATGTTATTAAATTTAATATACGACTTATAATTAAGCATGCTCTTTATTTAGTGCGTGTCAAACAATTAACTGTAAATAATTGTAAGCTTGACAACTTAATTTTATCAGTGTAGCATAGGTGAAAAAAATTAACCAAGAAACAGTCATTTCTCTCACTTTTTAACCAAAGTCACCTTAGAAGCACACTTAGTCGTTCTTGTTTTTAAACATTGTTTGTATTCTTTTTGTTCCTTGTCGGTTGTTTGCTCTGGCAACGCACAGGCTGCAGCTGAAGTCTTGGCTAAGAAACATCCTGCCACTCCCCTGGGTGTAGTTCAAGTGGCCTCAAAACCGTCCAGCTGTCATCGACGGCAGCGTTCTTGCTTGAGTTTAAGACCGCCTCGCTGATTTATACTGGACTAAGCCTTTTCCAGAGCTGAGCCAGAGCTGATCTATATACAATAATACAATGTTGGTCAGTCTGGCAATAATAGTCCCTTAATTTCTGTAGCTAATCAATTAATATGAAGTTAATTAATACAGCAAATGAGTCAATGTAGGCCCAAATTCGTATTTATCTAACGCCCTGCAAATATAAGAGGCTGGATCTGCGACTGTGACCTACACTGTAACACAGAAGCGAGCAGGTCAGTCTGATGCAAACATTGGATGCAGCACCACAGCTGAAGTGACTGACACGCATTGATGCAAAATTTGAATCAATTATATCCGTCATTTAGCCATCTACCTTGGCCGGTTCATTTAACCATTATTTGGAATCAGTAAATACTTGTGCCTATGCAAATTTTCCTAATGGAAAATAAGCAGTTGCAAGTAGATGATTAACATGTTTTATCTGAGGCTGAATTCGCGAAATTCGCCTAACAACCGAATGACTGTCTGATCTTTGAAATTTTTCGGAGTCGTGCTGCCAGTGCTGATAGCTGATAAAAATTGCGCATTTCAGCGTCCTAAAAAAGATCCTTGAGATTTCCTTTTTGACTTCTTGTTTTCTGCACAGGAAATTTCCTGAGTCAGACTTGAAAAGACTTGGGATTTGAAAATTAGATTAGCCATTAAAACAAACAGTTTTGCTTTTTCTACGAGTACACAACTAAAATATTGATTGTTAATGATACCCCGTGAGTTAATTTACCTGCGTATTCAAGAGTGCGCGACACAGCGAGTGAAATATATCAGCAAGATTTAGAATAAAACTGTAAAATGTGCCAGATTATAAAGTTTTAAACTGAGATTTTTTCGTTACTAATAGATAGAATAAAAAGGAATAACAAGGTGAGTAGCATCGGTAACGCATCCAACTAGTATCTATAGCTCGTATTGAGGCTCGTGCGCACATTCTTGTCAAAGGTTGTCATCGTGCGATTGTCGCTTTAATCTTCAACAGGGCCCAAAACACCCACGGGACTCCTTTTTAGTTCAGTAGCTAACAGCTATATTTAAGTAAAGAGTCAGTATTTATCGTTTAAATTCAAGTTCCAAGTAGGTCAACAACTTTTATGATACGCGTCCTAACCGAAAGGCTCGACCAAAGTAGTATTAAGGCATCCAGTGTTGCCGCTGGAATCCGCATTGACGCGCGTCCCCCTTCCGGCCGGATCGTTCTTGTCCTCTTCGTCGTCGCCTGTCCGAGGCGCCACGGCTCCGGTCCCGACGGAACAGCAGCCGAGCAGGCAGTCGTGCAGCAGCTCGAGCACCTCCAGCACAGTCAGCAGAGAGCAGCCCATGTAGAGGCCCAGAATGCCACCAGTGTCCGACACGAGGTTAGCCAACTCGTAGCTGCGCTCGATTGTGACTGTCGGCCCGAAGGATTTTCCGGCTTTGACTTTGATTCGCATCAGCTGGTCCTGCATATAGTTGCTCGCGATCAGACTGCGTTCCGTGGTCATGTTGTCTAGCATCTCCATAAGGATAGACGCCAAGTCAACGTATCCGGGATGCTTTTTATTGGATTTATTAACCAGTTCTAAGATTTTATTCAGTATTGAGGCTTGATTAGTCGAATAAATTCTAGGCCAGGCACCGAAAGAATATGCATAAGTGTAGCTCGAAGTTTTGCAGGGGCGTCGCTCATTGCAGTACTGTTGGATATCCTTTTGATCGATGGATTCGAAGATCTTTAAAAGCGCAATATATTTGGCCAACGTCAAGTTTCTTTCATGAACCCAGCTAGCGTTCATGCATCCGAGGGCGCTTTCGAATCTTTTGCTTCTCGGCAGCAGGTGGTTCACGCAGCCGCTTTGCTCCATCAACAACTCGTTTATTCTCTCAGAGCGGCAAAGGTACTGGCTGTACTGGTAAGCCGTCTCGGACCCGTTGTACGGACTTACAATCCTCATGGGCTCAGGATCAGGGAGGCACTGCATCCCCTTGGACAGTGTCAGCTTCTCCATCTCCAGGTTAATTGTGTACACTTTTCCAGAGCTCAGCTGCAGAACAGAGTCAGGACTCGGGTAGTGACCTCGTTTAGCGAAGTACAAATTTATAGCATTCGAATCCTGAAAATTCAAACCTCCATCAAGATCCCAGGAAAGAAAATCGTAACCAGGTTGATCTTTCATAGGCACCGGGGAGATTTTTGAGGTCTTTGGAAACTTGTAAAATGTGGCATCGAGAAATAAGATTATGTGCAAGAAGTTGTTCTCAATGCTCAGAGCTTCTCTCTGCTCATCTGTGGGCTCGAAGCGGACACAGTTAAGCTCTGACGGGCTGTGGAAGGTGCTGAAGTGAACCCTTTCTCCGCCAAATCCGTTGATTGAGTTTATTATAACCATCTGGTCGGCTTTGTGACCGAAGCTGTCACTCAGCAATCGATAAGGCAGAGTCGCCGTCAGGGATTGGGCAAAACTGCGGGCCATGTCTTCACGATGAGGTTCACCGAGCATCTCCTTGGTTTTATTCACATAGCTGTTGATTTCTAACACTTGTTGTGAGTCCTGCATGTAGGGATAACTTCCTGACACAATGTTCGTGCTGCAGATGACCAGGTCCGGGAACTCGAACTCCACCGAGTCCTCCTGTAGGGTAGTCGTCTGCGGCTTTTCATGGTACTTTTTCACAAAGACTTGCACCTGGATGACAAAGATCGTCATGAATGAGGTGAAAGCCAGCAGCCAAATTAGTTTGATGTAGATTGGTCGCTGACCAGAGAGTCGGCTCAATCCGTGAGCAGATGTGCTCGACAGCCAAGCTTGAACAGGTAGCAGAATTGCTGCCTTGTGGACTGCGGTTGGTTTCTTGTCTGACATGTTCGTGATTTAGAGGATAGAATCAATGGACTATTTAGCGACGTAGCTTATCTTTATGATTGTGTATTGTCTGCATACTACTAAAACTAGCTGGTCTGATTGGATAAATTTCATTGGCTCGTGTTTTTCCTACTTGGAATTCCTCAAACTAATGCGTACATTGTTACAACGTTGATGGCTTGTCCGCACACTACGTGCTATTTCATTGGCTGATGGTGCCATTGACGAACTGGATCCATAGATCAAGTCAATTGTCTATGTGACTATGAATCAAAGGGGACGAGGGTGTTCAATCGAGACGTCGGAAGAAACACGGAGAAACAGTATTTGACAGCTTTGCCAATGCTGTCCAGCACACTAGCTCTGGCCGCACAGAAAGCTGAGTGTAGTTGATGGTCGGAAAATTAATGACAAGATCATCTTTGACCGACGTTGTTGATAGGATGATTCTGGCATATTGTTGATGTTATAGAGAACTTTCTTATTGAACGTCAACATGCTTTGACTGAAAAACTTGCTTGTAAATTTCAAATTGAGCTAAACCTCGGCTTCTACAAAGTATACTAGTTTCGATTGCGTTTATTGTCTGTGGACAAACCCGTTTTTTAGGCAAAAATTGATGAGAGGGAAAAAACAATTTAAAGAACGTTTGGAATTGGTCTTATATTAACGTAGCTAGCAAGATGATTAATAATAAAAAATCTCCTAGCAACAAACTGGAGGGCAACGAGTTCGATTCTGCCGAGCTGCCCCCAAGCACGGATCCGCGCTGGCAGCTCTGGGGACCCTACATGAGCCAGCGCGAGTGGGGCACGGTACGCGAGACTGGCGGTCTTGACGGCTCGAACTGGGCCGAGTTTCCCTACGAACAAGCCGCCAGCGTGCCGTACCGCTACTGCGAGGACGGCATTTTCGGCGTGTGCGATCGCGACTGCCGAGTCTGCCACTCCTACGCCTTCTGGAACTACAGGGACGATCATCTTAAGGAGCGATTCTACGGGCTGACTAACTCGCAGGGTGCTCACGGAGAGGACGTCAAGGAGGTTTACTCGTACAAGGCGGCCGATCCGCAGTACAAGTACATCGGAGCCGATTTCCTTTATCCTCAGACTGAGTATCCCTACAGGCACTTGCATCAGATGGAGAGGCTGGAAGGTGCAGCCGATGTGTCCGCAATGAACTCGGTTCGCAGTGCCGCTGTCTCTCTGACTGACTTCAACAACTGGTATTCGGAGCAGCGCTACTTTGAAATGGAATTCGAAATGTGCAAACTGACGCCTGAACGGCTCTACCTGCAGCTAAGCATCACTAACTGCTCAGCGCTGCCTGCCAGGCTGGTTGCTATGCCGATGCTGTTTCTCAGAAACACTTGGTCGCCTGGCCAAACCGGAGACGACTTTAACGTTGAGAAGGTCATTCAAGCGAAAGACAACTGTTTGATTGTCTGCTTCAAGGATCGTTGTGAGTTAACATGTAGCTACGAGTGCTTTTTGTCGTTTCTTAGCACAAGAACTTAGTTAAAACTGCCGCCTAGTCTCTTGACGTTTGTCTTAGCGTGTCTCAGTGTCTACCAGAGCAGCTCAGCGGTAAAAGCTTCTGACTCTAACGCCGCGATCCTTGATTCGATTTCGCGCGCGTGACTACATTAGTTTGGGGCTCGTGTACACGAAAATTGGCTTGGGGGTTTTGGTGCCCCGCTTCACACCCATAAGGGCCAGCCTCCAAGGCAGAGAGAGCGTACACAAACCCGACGATTAGAAAGTATGGGGGGCCACTGTAGACCCTGTGTTAGCATGAATATGAGTGCATGCCTGCGTACGGGACGTACCAGCGCGGTTGTATGTGCTCAGAGGGAACTTTTCCCTTTGAATTTTCGCTTATACACCTCATGGTTAATCCTGTTTAAAACGCAGACAACAAAGAGTTCCACTTGGGCTACTATTTCGATTCGGAAGCTGGCGTCCCAGAAATTCTCCTGACTGACAATGTCAATTCCCGGCCTCCAAAGACGCATCGGCGCACTCTCCGTCGAAGGACGCGTTTCATCGTTACATTACTCGAGGCGACAGTAGCGGGTTGATAGCCAATCTTGGCAGTCTGCCAGCCAGCAAGGCAGGCATTTGTTATCGGTTAAATCTGGCGCCGAAGCAACAAGTCAAGCTGCGATGCTTTCTAATGTCCCAGCGATCTGGAGAGTCGGCAACGCTGAACTGGAAAGGCCTGACAAGTAGCATGGAAATGGTTCGACTGCAGAACAATGTCGACACCTATCAGTCGCTGCCAGGTTCCCTAGTCCCGGCTGAGCAGGATATTCTTAATGCGGCCTACACTAATCTGCTGTGGAATCGGCAGTACTATCCCCTGGACCAGATGCCTCACCTGTGGAGAGTGCTCTCCTCTGGTGCTGGAACCCTACCAAATCGCTTAGTGACTGTGCCCGACAAATGGGAGCAGCCGTACTTAGCTGCGTGGGACACGGCTGTGCATTGCCTCTGTTTGAGCTGTTTCGATCGTAGGCAGGCAATTGATGAGATGATGCTGCTCATGGCATTGATTAGGGAGGACGGATCCATGTACGCTGACGAGTACCGACCGGAGGGTGTGACACCTCCCCTGTCTGTACTGGCCGCTGTGGATTTGTACAGGTGAGAGATTTTAATAGCATGCTTAATACCTATTCCAGCATCTCGAAGTTCTCCATCTAGCATCCCTAGTAATGCTCTTAGGGGTTGTAGCCTTGTGGCTAGTGCGTCGGACTCACGACTTAAAGGTCGGAAGTTCGATTCTCGACTCACTCGGAAAAAAATCTTGTCCTTAAGCAAGACACTCAACTCTGCATTGCTTAAGTTCACCCAGCTGTAAAATGGGTGCCAGCATTAGCTGTGGGTAATTGAGGGTGTGTGTGGCGACCCCCCCCCCAGTCCTTGGACTGAACAGCCGTACGCAGCCTTCAGATGCGCCGCGCAATAGCTGCGGCTGAGCTGTCGGTTGCACATCTGGTTATTAAGGCAGGTGTAATAAATTATTATTATTATCCCTAGTAACCATCTTTTAACTAGGCAAAGGCGGCTGTGTGCACCCTGGCGCACTTTAAGTGACATTGTCACAACCGGCGAGAGGCATTATTACTGATGCCCATTCTGCCGACTCCCCTGAGCAGTCATACGCACAGGCACACACACACACAAGTGTACAGCGGCCCTAACTTTATTTATCGTTAGGCATGTACACTTCACTGCGCCTTGGGGGTTGGCCCTCAAGGCCGTTAATTGCACGAGCAGAGCCAAGCCGAGATTCCAATTCAGCCCTGAATTAATGTGGCTGCACTTGGAATCGAGCCTGGTTCGCTGGTACGTACTGCCGCTTTGAATTGCAGCAGTGCCCAGAGCCCCCCTCTCGAATAAGTGGCCATTCCTGCCACAACTCCCCCTGATCTGGTGCATGTAAAACAGTCATAATCTTAGCATTAAAAAACAACTTTTCATCAGTAAGTGCAACCCAGACGAGCAGGAAAGCATGGCACCGCTGATCTATGATCGATTACATCGCCATCTGGACTGGTGGCTGCAGCGTCGAGATGCTCGCGGTGTCGCCCTGATCGACGGCGGCATCTGCGGTGTTGACTACGTGTCACTGTTTCCTAGGGAACTGGTTGAAACTGGTGAAGGACTGATCTGGGCTCTGTTCTTCGCTATGGCAAGTTTAATGATATTTTTTGTCTTGTAAGATAGATAATTAAATTTGACAAAGCAGTTGTCAGGTTTGATTGAGTTTAGTGTCGGAGTTGATTCAGTTTAGTGTCAAATTTGATTGAGTTTAGTGTCAGGTTTGATTGAGTTTAGTGTCAGGTTTGATTGAGTTTAGTGTCAGGTTTGATTGAGTTTAGTGTCGGAGTTGATTCAGTTTAGTGTCAAATTTGATTGAGTTTAGTGTCAGATTTGATTGAGTTTAGTGTCAGGTTTGATTGAGTTTAGTGTCTGGTTTGATTGAGTTTAGTGTCAGGTTTGATTGACTTTAGTGTCAGGTTTGATTGAGTTTAGTGTCAGGTTTGATTGAGTATAGTGTCAGATTTGATTGAGTTTAGTGTCGGAGTTGATTCAGTTTAGTGTCAAATTTGATTGAGTTTAGTGTCAGGTTTGATTGAGTTTAGTGTCAGGTTTGATTGAGTTTAGTGTCAGGTTTGATTGAGTTTAGTGTCGGAGTTGATTCAGTTTAGTGTCAAATTTGATTGAGTTTAGTGTCAGATTTGATTGAGTTTAGTGTCAGGTTTGATTGAGTTTAGTGTCTGGTTTGATTGAGTTTAGTGTCAGGTTTGATTGACTTTAGTGTCAGGTTTGATTGAGTTTAGTGTCAGGTTTGATTGAGTATAGTGTCAGATTTGATTGAGTTTAGTGTCAGGTTTGATTGAGTTTAGTGTCAGGTTTGATTAAGTTTAGTGTCAGGTTTGATTGAGTTTAGTGTCAGATTTGATTGAGTTTAGTGTCAGATTTGATTGAGTTTAGTGTTAGGTTTGATTGAGTTTAGTGTCAAATCGGATTTAGTTTAGTGTCAGATTTTTTATTGAGTTTAGTGTCAAATCGGATTGAATTTAGTGTCAGGTTTGATTGAGTTTAGTGTCAGGTTTGATTGAGTTTAGTGTCAAATCGGATTTAGTTTAGTGTCAGATTTTTTATTGAGTTTAGTGTCAAATCGGATTGAATTTAGTGTCAGGTTTGATTGAGTTTAGTGTCAGATCGGATTGAGTTTAGTGTCAGATTTGATTTAGTTTAGTGTCAGATTTGATTTATTTTAGTGTCAGGTTTGATTTAGTTTAGTGTCAGGTTTGATTGAGTTTAGTGTCAGATTTGATTGAGCTTGGTGTCAGATTTGATTGAGTTTAGTGTCAGATTTGATTGAGTTTAGTGTCAGGTTTGATTGAGTTTAGTGTCAGGTTTGATTGAGTTTAGTGTCAGATTTGATTCAGTTAAGTGTCAAATTTGATTGAGTTTTGTGTCAGATTTGATTGAGTTTAGTGTCAGGTTTGATTAAGTGTAGTGTCAGGTTTGATTGAGTTTAGTGTCAGGTTTGATTGACTTTAGTGTCAGGTTTGATTGAGTTTAGTGTCAGATTTGATTGAGTTTAGTGTCAGGTTTGATTGAGTTTAGTGTCAGATTTGATTGAGTTTAGTGTCAGGTTTGATTGAGTTTAGTGTCAGATTTGATTGAGTTTAGTGTCAGGTTTGATTGAGTTTAGTGTCAGATTTGATTGAGTTTAGTGTCAGGTTTGATTGAGTTTAGTGTCAGGTTTGATTGAGTTTAGTGTCAGGTTTGATTGAGTTTAGTGTCAGATTTGATTGAGTTTAGTGTTAGGTTTGATTGAGTTTAGTGTCAGGTTTTATTGAGTTTAGTATCAAATCGGATTTAGTTTAGTGTCAGATTTTTTATTGAGTTTAGTGTCAAATCGGATTGAATTTAGTGTCAGGTTTGATTGAGTTTAGTGTCAGATCGGATTGAGTTTAGTGTCAGATTTGATTTAGTTTAGTGTCAGGTTTGATTTAGTTTAGTGTCAGATTTGATTGAGTTTAGTGTCAGGCTTGATTGAGTTTAGTGTCAGGTTAGATTGAGTTAAGTGTCAGATTTGATTGAGCTTGGTGTCAGATTTGATTGAGTTTAGTGTCAGATTTGATTGAGTTTAGTGTCAGATTTGATTGAGTTTAGTGTCAGGTTTGATTGAGTTTAGTGTCAAATTTGATTGAGTTTAGTGTCAGATTTGATTGAGTTTAGTGTCAGGTTTGATTGAGTTTAGTGTCAGGTTTTATTGAGTTTAGTGTCAAATCGGATTTAGTTTAGTGTCAGATTTTTTATTAAGTTTAGTGTCAAATCGGATTGAATTTTGTGTCAGGTTTGATTGAGTTTAGAGTCAGATCGGATTGAGTTTAGTGTCAGATTTGATTTAGTTTAGTGTCAGGTTTGATTGAGTTTAGTGTCAGATTTGATTGAGCTTGGTGTCAGATTTGATTGAGTTTAGTGTCAGGTTTGATTGAGTTTAGTGTCAGGTTTGATTGAGTTTAGTGTCAGATTTGATTGAGCTTGGTGTCAGATTTGATTGAGTTTAGTGTCAGATTTGATTGAGTTTAGTGTCAGGTTTGATTGAGTTTAGTGTCAGGTTTGATTGAGTTTAGTGTCAGGTTTGATTGAGTTTAGTGTCAGATTTGATTCAGTTAAGTGTCAAATTTGATTGAGTTTTGTGTCAGATTTGATTGAGTTTAGTGTCAGGTTTGATTAAGTGTAGTGTCAGGTTTGATTGAGTTTAGTGTCAGGTTTGATTGACTTTAGTGTCAGGTTTGATTGAGTTTAGTGTCAGGTTTTATTGAATTTAGTGTCAGGTTTGATTGAGTATAGTGTCAGATTTGATTGAGTTTAGTGTCAGGTTTGATTGAGTTTAGTGTCAGATTTGATTGAGTTTAGTGTCAGGTTTGATTGAGTTTAGTGTCAGATTTGATTGAGTTTAGTGTCAGGTTTGATTGAGTTTAGTGTCAGGTTTGATTGAGTATAGTGTCAGATTTGATTGAGTTTAGTGTCAGGTTTGATTGAGTTTAGTGTCAGGTTTGATTGAGTTTAGTGTCAGGTTTGATTGAGTTTAGTGTCAGGTTTGATTGAGTTTAGTGTCAGATTTGATTGAGTTTAGTGTTAGGTTTGATTGAGTTTAGTGTCAGGTTTTATTGAGTTTAGTATCAAATCGGATTTAGTTTAGTGTCAGATTTTTTTTTGAGTTTAGTGTCAAATCGGATTGAATTTAGTGTCAGGTTTGGTTGAGTTTAGTGTCAGGTTTGATTGAGTTTAGTGTCAAATCGGATTTAGTTTAGTGTCAGATTTTTTATTGAGTTTAGTGTCAAATCGGATTGAATTTAGTGTCAGGTTTGATTGAGTTTAGTGTCAGATCGGATTGAGTTTAGTGTCAGATTTGATTTAGTTTAGTGTCAGGTTTGATTTAGTTTAGTGTCAGATTTGATTGAGTTTAGTGTCAGGCTTGATTGAGTTTAGTGTCAGGTTAGATTGAGTTTAGTGTCAGATTTGATTGAGCTTGGTGTCAGATTTGATTGAGTTTAGTGTCAGATTTGATTGAGTTTAGTGTCAGATTTGATTGAGTTTAGTGTCAGGTTTGATTGAGTTTAGTGTCAAATTTGATTGAGTTTAGTGTCAGATTTGATTGAGTTTAGTGTCAGGTTTGATTGAGTTTAGTGTCAGGTTTTATTGAGTTTAGTGTCAAATCGGATTTAGTTTAGTGTCAGATTTTTTATTAAGTTTAGTGTCAAATCGGATTGAATTTTGTGTCAGGTTTGATTGAGTTTAGAGTCAGATCGGATTGAGTTTAGTGTCAGATTTGATTTAGTTTAGTGTCAGGTTTGATTGAGTTTAGTGTCAGATTTGATTGAGCTTGGTGTCAGATTTGATTGAGTTTAGTGTCAGGTTTGATTGAGTTTAGTGTCAGGTTTGATTGAGTTTAGTGTCAGGTTTGGTTGAGTTTAGTGTCAGATTTAATTGAGTTTAGTGTCAGATTTGATTGAGTTTAGTGTCAGGTTTGGTTGAGTTTAGTGTCAGGTTTGATTGAGTTTAGTGTCAAATCGGATTTAGTTTAGTGTCAGATTTTTTATTGAGTTTAGTGTCAAATCGGATTGAATTTAGTGTCAGGTTTGATTGAGTTTAGTGTCAGATCGGATTGAGTTTAGTGTCAGATTTGATTTAGTTTAGTGTCAGGTTTGATTTAGTTTAGTGTCAGATTTGATTGAGTTTAGTGTCAGGCTTGATTGAGTTTAGTGTCAGGTTAGATTGAGTTTAGTGTCAGATTTGATTGAGTTTAGTGTCAGGTTTGATTGAGTTTAGTGTCAGGTTTGATTGAGTTTAGTGTCGGAGTTGATTGAGTTTAGTGTCAGGTTTGATTGAGTTTAGTGTCAGATCGGATTGAGTTTAGTGTCAGATTTGATTTAGTTTAGTGTCAGGTTTGATTTAGTTTAGTGTCAGATTTGATTGAGTTTAGTGTCAGGCTTGATTGAGTTTAGTGTCAGGTTAGATTGAGTTTAGTGTCAGATTTGATTGAGTTTAGTGTCAGGTTTGATTGAGTTTAGTGTCAGGTTTGATTGAGTTTAGTGTCGGAGTTGATTGAGTTTAGTGTCAGGTTTGATTGAGTTTAGTGTCAGGTTTGATTGAGTTTAGTGTCAGATTTAATTGAGTTTAGTGTCAGATTTGATTGAGTTTAGTGTCAGGTTTGATTAAGTGTAGTGTCAGGTTTGATTGAGTTTAGTGTCAGGTTTGATTAAGTGTAGTGTCAGGTTTTATTGAGTTTAGTGTCAGGTTTGATTGAGTTTAGTGTCAGTGTTGATTGAGTGTCGTGTCAGATTTGATTGAGTTTAGTGTCAAATTTGATTGAGTTAAGTGTCAGGTTTGATTGAGTTTAGTGTCAAATTTGATTGAGTGTAGTCTCAGGTTTGATTGAGTTTAGTGTCAAGTTTGATAAATTTAGATCAATTTCAGTGCTCAGTATAAAGTTGAATTAGAAAAGAAACAAATGTACTCCAACTCAACCAACCAGAGGTTTTTCGAGCTGTCCTTGGCCATCTACTCAACTTGCCCCGGAGACTCCGCCCTTCGCTCGACAATAGAAATAAACCTGCCAAAACTGATTGAAAGTCTAGGAAGACTTTGCGCTTTGTTTGTGCGCTGTGTTGTCCAAGAGAATGGACTCTACCATCCGTACTGGCTGGACGTTGGCTTCTGGTCCGAAGTTTCAGGTGGAAGCAGCAGCAACTTGAGCCGCAACAACAAGCAGCAACAGCAGGAGACTCAAAGACGTCCTAGTAGCATTCAATCGGAAAGTATTGAGAGCAACGCTTCTATTGACGGCAGTTGTGTCAGCTTCTCGGGTGTTGTCGAACGATTCACAGGCTCGTCGTCCGGTCTGCTGACATCTTCGACGGTGTACAGCGGCGACAGTCGAGAGGAAACTGTCAATCGATGTCCCTGGCTGCATGCCTATTGCTATTTGCCAATAATCTGTTGTTGCAGCCTGCCCAATGTCCGGCTAGATGGAGGTGACACGATTGAGGATCTGCTTGCTCGGGCGTTTAATAATGGCTCGAGCGACTGGGAGACCAGGGCTCCGTATGTCTTCACGGATGCCGGTCATTCGAGGCTGTTTGTTAGCGTTATTAACTCGATACAGTTGTCAGAGCTCCTGGAGCAGGTAATAGGTTCTTTATTGATTTGGAGAAAATTTGTGATTTTGGAAAGTTTAATTGATTGGAGGAATTTAAATGATTTGGGGAAGTTATTGATTTGGGAAAGCTTAATGATCTGAGGAAGTTTAAGTGATTTTGTTTAATGATTTGAGGAAGTAAACTTCATATCCTATCCTAACGTCCCCATTCTATTTTCAGGTACTAAGTGAGGTGCAGTTTCTCTCCCAATACGGCATCCGCACCATGTCGATGCTTCATACCTGCGACACGGCCTCCGTCAGACTGTCTATGGGCCGGCGAGAATCTTCTACAAATTCTTCTTTGTCAGAACCGGAAGTTAAGCAGCAAAAGCTGGCTAGCTATACTTTGAGTCAGGAATTCTGCCCAGGTGCTTCCGTGAGCAGCTCGTACGGAGGCAACACCAACTGGTATGGTGGGATTAACCTCCCTTATAACTACCTGCTCCTGGAGGCCATGCACCGTTGGTCCACTGTGTTGGATAAGAAATTCGATCTAATCGAATATCCATCCTACTCTGGGCGTTATAAACTAATAAACGAGATTGTGCAAGAGTTGGCCTCAAGGAATGCCGCGTTGTTTCTGCCGAATTCCAGTGGTGAGAAATGTTGTTTAATAATAGAATTTACTACTGAGGCAAGGCTGTGGCAGAGAGGGGAGTGGGGTAAGGGAGGGACAGACGGGGAGTGGGGTAAGGGAGGGACAGACGGGGAGTGGGGTAAGGGAGGGACAGACGGGGAGTGGGGTAAGGGAGGGACAGACGGGGAGTGGGGTAAGGGAGGGACAGACGGGGAGTGGGGTAAGGGAGGGACAGACGGGGAGTGGGGTAAGGGAGGGACAGACGGGGAGTGGGGTAAGGGAGGGACAGACGGGGAGTGGGGTAAGGGAGGGACAGACGGGGAGTGGGGTAAGGGAGGGACAGACGGGGAGTGGGGTAAGGGAGGGACAGACGGGGAGTGGGGTAAGGGAGGGACAGACGGGGAGTGGGGTAAGGGAGGGACAGACGGGGAGTGGGGTAAGGGAGGGACAGACGGGGAGTGGGGTAAGGGAGGGACAGACGGGGAGTGGGGTAAGGGAGGGACAGACGGGGAGTGGGGTAAGGGAGGGACAGACGGGGAGTGGGGTAAGGGAGGGACAGACGGGGAGTGGGGTAAGGGAGGGACAGACGGGGAGTGGGGTAAGGGAGGGACAGACGGGGAGTGGGGTAAGGGAGGGACAGACGGGGAGTGGGGTAAGGGAGGGACAGACGGGGAGTGGGGTAAGGGAGGGACAGACGGGGAGTGGGGTAAGGGAGGGACAGACGGGGAGTGGGGTAAGGGAGGGACAGACGGGGAGTGGGGTAAGGGAGGGACAGACGGGGAGTGGGGTAAGGGAGGGACAGACGGGGAGTGGGGTAAGGGAGGGACAGACGGGGAGTGGGGTAAGGGAGGGACAGACGGGGAGTGGGGTAAGGGAGGGACAGACGGGGAGTGGGGTAAGGGAGGGACAGACGGGGAGTGGGGTAAGGGAGGGACAGACGGGGAGTGGGGTAATGGAGGGACAGACGGGAAGTGGGGTGAGGGAGGGACAGAGAAGGGAGTGGGGTGAGGGTGGCAGAGGTTTAACAAGGCTTAAAAGAGATCCGCTACACGTGACTCTGTACTCTCGCACCCACCTGGACTCCTAACCGATGCCGCCGCAGGCGTGATCCCCAGCACGGGCTTGGAAGCCAGATGCGGCCTGCAATTCTACGAAACTTTCGATGGCGACACAGGCCGAGGCCACGGCGCCGCGCATAAAGGCGGCTGGAGCGCCATCATAGTGAGGATTCTGATGCTGATGCACGGAATCGATTAATACGCTAGCTGCCTGATAACCGATATGAAACCCCCCGTGTTTCTTTAATAATTCAGCATACTTTTCCGGCAAAGACATTTTTGAACTGTTGAGCGTCCTTTTTGCTTTTAATCTCAATTTCATATTTTTGATTGTCAACTTATTTCTCAGTTAGTGCTGGTCTGATTTTTTTCAAGTAAAATAAATCGAAAGATAAATTTTCCGCTTATTTATTGAGCCAAGTTTTTTTATTTGTTAGAAAGGTACAGAATCTACTTACACAATTATTTTTGTACTTTCTTAAACATAGGTTTCAAGAGAGCAACGTTAAGCATGTATGAATTAAAGCAGAATGGTTGCAGCGAGAAAAGGTTAGTAAAAAATAACTTTCTACATACATTTATTAAACAAAAGTACACAATTTGTACGTTAGTTTGGTAATAACTATCATAGATACAAGCCTATGATTCCTGCCATAGAAATGCAAAATCAATAAGGACATTTATATTTACCCGATTTTTATCACTTGAAATGTCTCTCGATCGGTAGGTCCTTGGTTCGAATTTTCTGTATCTGCTCAAATATTTCAAAACTTTTAGCCTCAATCTCGCATGAGTTCTTAGAAACGAGAAATTGCAGAAACCTGCTATAAAAATGTTGATTCACGTATCAAAATCTTGTTTTTACCTTAGCCGATATGTATCGAAAGTAAGCTTTATAAATCAGAAAAGTACAGTAGCACCGTAATTGAGGTTCCAGCTGGCCTGTTACTTGCGCTTAGACGTCCCCGCCGCCGATAAGCTCGCCAGGCAGGGAGTACCATCGCAGATTCGGATCGTAGACGAACAATCGCGACGAGCTGGCAGCGTCTTGATCCCGAATCCATGCCCAAATCAGCTTCGCCTTCCTGCTGCTCATCAGCTGATTGTCCCTGATGTACTCAAGCACATTACCGTACGCGATCGTGTCGTTTGGATCGCGCATGTCGCAGCTACGCGAGTCGACGTCCTCGAGTCGGGCAGATCGCACCGAGCCATTGTCCGGGCTGAAGTACACCACAGGGATTAGCTTCTTCTTGGCAGTTGCTGCGGTTGCACCCGCACCGCCGCCGCCTCCTTTCTTGGTTCCGGCGACCTTGATGCGCCTGCGGCGGTTATTGGCGCTCCGCTTTCCAGCTGGCTGCTGCGGCTGTTGCTGTTGCTGCTGCTGTTGCTGTTGCTCAGCTCGGGAAGATGGCAGCAATGTAGGTGGTGGATGCTGAGGCGACGATAGCTTCTGCTGCTGCTGCTGTGTTTTGTGGTGGTTAGTTTTATTCGGTGCTACAGGTCGCACCGTCGGCGGCTCGGCCCCGGTCTCTGATTTGGCATCAGTTGTCGCGGCAGGTGCCAGGGGCGACGAAGCGGTGGCTGCTGCGGCAGCGACCGTCAAGGACTGCTGTTGCTGCTGTTGCTGCTGTTGCTGCTGTTGCTGCTGCTGCTGCGGCTGTCTGACCGTTAACTTCCCACCTCCATCAGACCTGCTCGTAGTAATTATCGGTAGATAATTTTGATTCGCGTCCAAATAATTGTTACCATTATTATTGTTGTTATTGTTTGTTGCCGTTGTTGTTGTTGTTGGTTCAACTGGCTGCAGTCTCTGCAGACCACCGGACGAAGGATTTGACCGCCTGGCCGCGCCGTCCTGCTGACCCAGCGGTGGAAGCACGCCAGTGGAAGGTGTCGCTCCGGGTGCCAGTTTGGGACTCTGACGGTTGCTAAGCGCCTGCTGATGCTGAGTGACTTCCTTGGATACCACAGGCTGCTTTTTCTGCTGTTGCTGTTGCTGACTTCTTTCAAATAACCTCAGGGTCTCTGACAGGCTGGCTCGTTGGCTTCCTAGCTTTGTCACTGGAGCCCCGTTGCCAAGGTTACCGCCACTGCCGCCGCCGCTGTAGACTTGCTTGGCTGCGCCGAAATGCCGCCTCTGATTGAAGCGTTGATGCTGCTGCTGCTGCTGCTGCTGCTGCTGTTGATGTTGTGGCTGCTGCTTCGGAACTGCCGCAGAAGTCTGATGAAAACCAACTGTAGTGTTGAAACTGAAATAGGGGGGAAAAGTCAGTACAGTAGCTTATATATAAGCTGCGTTAGCAGTGATCTACATTGGTCAAGTAGGGAACATAGATGTTCATCTATAAGCTACTTACTAAATAATTGATGCAAGTTTCTCAGTCATTTTTTACAATAAAAATGGGGAATGATATATGATTGTAAAGAATAGGAGAAATTGTATCAGATTTGAGAGATCTGCTTTCCGGGGACTTATATAGGCTCTATAACTAACATGCACTTCTGCTTAGGAGGAAAGAAGGAAATGCTTTGAAGCAAGCGGGGGTTCTGCAACAGGTAAGTGGGTTGCAGTTTCCATAGCGGAGGTGCAGGTAGCACCGGGGATTCCGGACTGCCTAAACAATTGGCTGTAAAGCTCCACAATTGCTTCCACTATAGACAGCCTTCCTCTACTGCTCTCCTCTCTCTCTCTCCTAGTTAGGAGCAGAAAAATGCGCTCCCCAATACAAGCCATCCCGCTAGGTAGCAACGCTATATACTGCCAGCTTAAAATTCATTGCTTTAATTATTGAATATTTCTGCATGGCCAAGCATTGCAGAAGCTTATAGCTGCTCCTATAACAATGGCTGGATTGCGTGTGTAAAGAGAGTAAATAGTCAAACAGGGAAGACAGAGAGAGAGAGAGCGGAGGAAAGTGAGAAAGGAAACAGTGTTGTCCCACGATTTAGCGGGCTGCACTTCTTGAAAGAAGAAGTCATCAGTATGTGCCCTCTGATTTTGTCTATGGCATTTATTGTCAAGCATAGTTCGCTCGTAGCATTACCTCATTATTCTCATACAGTGATAGGCTCAACAATGTAGCACTTTTAGGAAAGGAGAGAGGGGGAGGGAGAGAGGAAGGGAGAGAGGGAGGGAGAGACGAAGGGAGAGAGGAAGGGAGACACGAAGGGAGAGAGCTAGGAAGAGAGAGAAGAAGGGAGAGAGGGGAGGGAGAGAAGGGGAGGGAGAGAGGAAGGGAGAGAGGAAGGGAGAGAGGAAGGGAGAGAGGAAGAGAGAGAAGAAGGGAGAGAGGGGGAGGGAGAGAAGGGGAGAGAGAGAAGAGGAGGGAGAGAGGAAGGGAGAGAGGGGGAGGGAGAGAGGGGGAAGGAGAGAAGGGGAGGAAGAGAGGAAGGGAGAGAGGAAGGGAGAGAGGAAGAGAGAGAAAAAGGGAGAGAGGGGGAGGGAGAGAAGGGGAGAGAGAGAAGAGGAGGGAGAGAGGAAGGGAGAGAGGGGGAGGGAGAGAGGGGGAGGGAGAGAAGGGGAGGGAGAGAGGAAGGGAGAGAGGAAGGGAGAGAGGAAGGGAGAGAGGAAGGGAGAGAGGAAGGAAGAGAGGAAGGTAGAGAGGAAGGGAGAGGGCTGGAGAGCGGAGAAGGGAGAGAGGGAGGGAGACAGAGAAAGGGAAGAGAAAAATGGAGAAACAAACAACCACAGGAAGCTTTCGAGACACCCCAATCTCAAGTTCGTATTTGGCATTTTCTGCCCCATTTGCAGAAAAAATCAAATTTAATACTCACTTTTGCATATTCCGTAACAGACAATGAATCCTTGGACCTGAACTTCAAATGGCAACTTGTAGATAAAAATCAACTAATATGTTTATCTGTGTTTTTCGTCTTCAGAACTGCAAGCTTTGCCGCTTCTGCAGTGTTCTAAATATTGCTTTTTAGCAGCTTATATTAAATTTGCGTTTTTTAAATAGCAAAAACCTTCGCTAAAATGGAGAGCTTTCTCTTCTAAGGTTGGTATCGTTAAATGGATAGGAGAGAGAGGGAGAGAGGCAGAGATGAAGTGAGCAGGAGGCTGCAGAGTCGTGTGTATGTGCCTACCCCAGCACAAACAAGCTTCTGCATGGATAGGTAGACCAAGACAATAGAGAGAGAGAAATGAAAATGAACAGAATAAACTGTT